>JAVQJS010058068.1:0-11223 GCA_036024795.1 Galaxias rostratus | reverse complement strand
AGCACGGACGAGCTACACTAAGAGAGAGAGAGAGAGAGCGAGAGAGAGAAACATAAAGAAGTATAGAGAAAAGGATCATGCTGCAGAACAAGATACAGGATGAAGCAATAACAGTGTGCCAGGGAGACTCGTGTTCACATTTCAATCCCTCCCTCCCACCACCCCCCACACACACACACTGGAATGAAGAGAAGTGTGTGTGTGTGTGTGTATGTGTGTGTGTGTGTGTGTGTGAGGGGGGGGCATCCCCAGCACGAAGTCCACATTCCCATTGCCAACCTTTTCATTGAGAACAAAGGACATGTCCCTCACAGGACGGGTGGAGAAGGTTAACTAGCAGCCCCACCAGGATCAAAGCTGCTGCCAGGAAACACAGAAAGAGAAAGAGCAAGAGAAAGAGAATGAAAACGGAGGGGAGAGAGATCCCCAATGCTAAACACCCATACTGCATCGCCAGTCTACCCCATCTGCTCCCCCTCCCTTATAAGCCCAAAGCAAACAAATTCAGAGCCTGTGATGCCACATCTAGTCCCAGATACAGAAGCATTACCTCACCCTGCTTTTTGCCAACCGCCATTGGCTGTTTCCTGACTCCCAGAGGATCTCCCTACAGCCAATTAGAAAACGGTCCCGCCCTTTCCTCTGCCGGCTTCACAATAAAAATGCGGGCTCAGCAAGACAAGTCCCAGCATTAACCCCTCGAATGCTGGAAAAGTGAAATATTACAGCACAAACTACTGTTTACAACAATTTTTACAGAATTTGCTTTTTATTGTATCTAGCAGCCAGGTAAGCGGTGGGGTTATTGCAAGGCTGAGGAGAGAGAGAGAGAAGCTCCAGTCTGGGAATAACCCCCCCACTACCCTACAGTAAACACAGTTGGCAAGCACTAGGGGCCGATGGGGGTGAATAGTGTCTATGGATGCGGTTTCCTTTGTCCTCTTTATAAACCCCCTCACAAACTTGGCTGACCGCTCGTCGAGTTCTCTCTCTCTCTCTCTCTCACACACACACACACACACACACACACACACACACACACACACACACACACACACTAGACTTCCTCACCTCCTCCACTCAGCAGAGAGAATCAATGATGTATGGTCCCTGGGGTCCTGCTGGAGCACCACAATTTGGCTGTGCGGCAGCCAGGACCAACCTTACTTCTGCTGGAGTGAGGTATCTTTTAATACCACACAGCACACACAGATAGTGGAACAAAGGGGGTTCTCTTCAACATCATACGCTGTATGAGTTAATCTTTACAAAAACCTCATTAAAGATTTGGCTATCTTCACTGTGGAAAAAAAACCCAATAAGATAACGGGGTTAAAAAAAGGTGGAGTTGAATTTAATCAAACAGGAAACGTCCTTACCGGTGAACTCTCGCCTCTAGGTAAACGTCATCTACCACGAAAGGTATCCTCTAAATTAAACTGTAGCTTTGTCCTTGGCAGGCACGCAACACACACACCGTCACCTCTAACGCTTAATCATTTCCAAAGTAAAACAGTTTTTCCCTAAGCTGTAAATCCATCCAACCAGGTGACATAGGTCGATCTGTTTTCTACAAAGGGCTTTGGGCCATCTCCCAGACAGATGCCTGCTAGTAGCTATGCTTCAGCTGGCACCGACTCACCAAAAACTAAGCCCCTAGGTGTTAGAGATTATTTAACGTTAACCAGAGCGTTCACCTCGTGACAGTGATAAGCCAAATCCCAAATATATTCAGATTTCATATGACCCCCCACAAGCCACCGTTGGACAAATAAGCAAATGAGAGACGAGTCCCTCCACTTTCCTCTCCCCTGTCCTTTCCACCTCCCTGCGGCGTCTGTCAAACCAATCCCCTCCACCTCAAACCGTAATTCATCTTCACAGCTTGCTCCTCTAGGGAGGAAGATAAGATATATAGTCTGGGGACAAGGAATGAATTAAATAACCTTAGGAGATGTAATCCTGTCAACACAGATCACATTTCATTCCTTCATCTACTGATGAGACCATCGGCCAGCTGTCAATCAGAGGGCTCATGCACCTGTGGAACACGTGACCCCCCCCCACCCCCCACTGTGGCTTTTACTTCCTGATTGATGTCTGTTGTTAAAACAATGGCAAAACCATAGAGATAGACCACTAGAATCACTATCCTACAATGTCCAACAATAAGTGTTCTATCTCTATGGACGCAAAACACAAGCAGTTCTGATCGTAAAGAAGTTATCAGACTAAACTCAATGTGCCGCATCAGCGCGACCTTCCATTATCCAATAAAGACCTCCACAATAACATCATGTGCTCCATGTAAATGTATACTCCATGAAGAACATGGCTCATGTAAGAGCAATGGTAACCATCGATACTTGAATTTATACTTTCGTTAAGAATACAGTTTTTAAGAGCTGATCAACTGCCTCACTGGGAAAAAGGGGGATGGCATTTCACAAAACTTAGTAAACATGCACTCATAGTAAACATGACAGACACGATAAGTCTACCCAAAGTCAAACCCTTCCACTGAGTAATCTGCAGAGTGAACCCCTGGCTTCTCTGAGCAGGCATTAGCAAACGGCTTTGGGACAACACGGTGTAGCAGCCCAAAAGAGGCACAGATGTCCTCCTTGCCTGATGCAGCCCACTTATTTAACTAAATACTCGAGTGGTTCAATGAGCACCAGAGGCAACATCAACTTCCTGGATAAGTTGTAAAGCCACACGCACGCACGCATGCACGCACACACACACACGCACACGAGGAAGAGTAGGCAAGCTGTCGCCTAGTCTCGAGAACTACCGTCACGCCATGATGATCAAAGGAATGGGAGGAAGACAGTGAGGAGTTCAATGTAAAACAACTGCAACTATAGGAAGATGACTGTGAGGCTCGAGAAGACAATGTAAGACAATCCGAGGACAAGCGCTGCACGGTGAGCACCCCCACGAGGAGAAAGAACCAGGACATGTAGAGATATGGAAGAACATGACAACTTACAAAGTTACACACGACGAGCAGTGAGCACATGCCGACACAAGAGATGTACAGTAACGTCAAAACGTATTTGGGTTTTGTATCAACCAAATCATTCTAATGTAGATTTCAGTGGGTGTGCGTGAGCTGCACATGTGAAAACCAGAAAGGAGAAGCAAAACCATAAACGGCCTCAAGCCCATCCGAACCCTCTCAGCAAAGAAACAGACTGCCTCAAAGTCGAAAAGTCTTATGACCTCAAGAACAAGTCCTTAGCGGAATCATTAAAGCTTTGCGTAATGTAATTAAAAAAAGATCAAGGTTAGATCTCTGCGGTAACAATCAGAATCTCATTCGACAGAAGGTTTGAGGCTACGAAACAGAAACAAAAGGGACTCGGTTATACTTTCACTACCTGAATAAGTGTGCAAGGGTACGTGTATCTGCATGTTGTACCGTCTAGATCTCCTGTCCTTCGGCGCTCCGAGGTCGAAAGACTCCTAGAGACTTACCGTTTGCGTCCCGTGCGGCTCCTGTAGCGCTGGTCTCTGCGTGACATGTCTCCTCTGAGAGAAGGTGCTGTGTTGTGACAGCCAGGAAGCGGACTCATGTGGCCGTGGCCATACGCTTCTGCCATAGCTGTCACCACTCCACAAGCCAGCATACTATCACATCTATGGACGGCTGGCTCTCTCTCTCTCTCTCTCCCGCTCTCTCTCTCGCTCGCTCTCTCTCTTTTTGTCTAGCTCTGCCTCTTTCTCTGCAGCTGCATGGTGGGCCCCCTGTGCTTTTTCTCTTTTTCTTTCGTCAGCTTCCTGTCCCCCTCTCTCCCCTTCCCAGCTTCCTCAGAGAGAGGACCCTGTGACATCACAGCCCCTCTTCCTAAGCCATTCACGCATTAGTTTACTAACTTTTCTGGGCTTTGGTATTCCATTTAGGATGAAGGATGAAAACGGAATGTCTCCATGGAATCTGTTAAAGGATTACCTTGCAATAGTATTTTTTTTTTCAATTTAATTGGAGCCTTTGTCTGCGTTCTTGTATAAGAAAATGTATAGATTTTGTTTTGCCAGACAGTAAGGGAGCCTTTGGTGTGCTACTCAAAATACAGACACAAGCATTTTGTGTCTGAAAGAGGCTCAGTCTAACAAACACAATGGGTTTGATTCTCACTTCTCCAGTAAAAAACCTGTCGAAAAAGAGAAGTCTCTTCTTGCTTCTGGGGAAATATAAGGGACTTAAAATTAACTGTGTTCCCATGGAAACTATGACATAAGGGACAAACCCCAGAATATAAATAACAACCAACAGTAGTAGAATGCAGAAATAGCTTTTATCTAACTAGTGAACTATCTCTGGGGTTGTGCCACAGAGGTACTGCACTGGGTCAGCATGGCAAGGCACTACATCTGTGAACTGTCTGATAAGAATGGCAGACAGAAACACCATACACATCCTCTATTACTGGGTGAGTAATACTTTTTTAAGAGGCTACATAGAGAGAGATGGCGAGGAGAAAAGAGAGTACAGTCCAACCCAATTGCCAATTTCATACCCCTTGGCCCTAATTCTTAGACCTAACACTTAGTTTCGCACTTTCACACGTAGGGCTCGCCCAGTACCCCTGTCATTGAGGGCTATGCGTTAGGGGACGGCCTAAATATCCCTGGAAACAGATTATCCAATGTACACTTGAAAACAAGGGTTATAACATCCATCCATCCATCCATCCATCCATCCATCCATCCATTCATCCATTAGCAATCCCAATGCAGGGTTGCGGGGGGGGGCTGGAGCCTATCCCCGCCAACATTGGGCAAAAGCGGGGTACACCCTGGACAGGTCGCCGATCCATCGCATGGCTAACACAAAGGGACATAGAACAACTCACACACATTCACATCTACAAACAATTTAGAGTCACCAATGCATGCAACCTGCACGTTTTTGGACTGTGGGAGGAAACCCGTTTGCCCGGAGAAAATGAATGAACACAGACTATTTTCATAATGATCCACGTGCCCTCCATACAATAAAATAAACGTACCTGTTATTTTGATAACCTGGGTTTGTCACCCTTATAGTTAATAGTTATTCTAAGCAATGGCATTGTTTTGTTTTCAATCTGATCGATCTGAACAAACAGCCTGGCATTTTTTGATTATTGATCTTTTGATGTGAGAAAGGACACATCCTTGTTTGCAGAAATTAAGACTTCATAGCTATGAGTAAAACAAGACCATATCATCCAGTTCTGGTCTACAATTAATGAATGCTCCCATATTTCGTTTTCTTTCAGGATATTGTATGGCTCAAAACTAAAGTTGACCCAAAAGCCCTTTCCTATGTTCTTCATGGTTTCCTCTCACCTTTCTACCCAGGCCCCCTAAATCCACACAACAACAAAAACATTAGACAAGGAAAACAAATAGTATGGTGGGTTTTCTAACACAGGAAAAGCTAAAGAGCAGAAGCACCATGAGGAGAGAGTGAGGAGTAAACACAGCGGTTCTTTGGCCGGTTTGAGTGTCAAAGTGATCAAATGCCAAACACTTCCTTTCATGTTGGCTTGGTTGTGTTACGTGCAACGTTTACCTGTCCCTGTAGTACCTGTTTGTGTAATGGCAGATTTGTTTACATAGGGATTGCACTGCTCAGATATCAGTAACTTCAGTTGCATGTCTAATTTGTATATTTTGTTGTTATGACATTTTGGTCCATTCACATAAACTGCACACTACCTTTACACGTGAATCAATATGACAATTTTTTTGTAAGGTGATTAGAGTGTAACAGTAAAAACAAAGTTGACTGATACCAATGTAAACTAATAAAGTTAAATTTTTCTTCCTGTCAGTATGTTGTGAGCATTAATAACAAATTATCATACTACTTATGTTAAAGGTAATAATTGAAACACCCTGGATCTGTCCATCGATGGTCTCTTTGTAGTGTGATTAGAGAGATCGGGGAGTCCAAACAGGGAACAGTCTCTCGCTATAGAAAAAAAATAATACGTAAAAAAGCACACACAATGTTTGTGTATGCTATTCTATCCTGTCAGACTTACATACACGTCATCGCACAAATTGATAAAATAAACGTTTGTTAGTTTGTTGTTACGTGTAGATCACAAACGGGTTCCACCCAACGTTAACGTTAGTTACCACGTCACTATACTTTCTAGTCGGCATCTGCATATCTAGACTGACTACAAAACAAGTTGTTTGCAGTTTATCCTAAAAACCTCAAACTGATCCACCAGCGTTCCTAGGCATTAAGATAGCGGTCTTCTTTTTCATACTTTTACCCCCGATTGGCTTCGGACAACAACAAAGAAAACGGATGCCAATGCAAGAACTGTGAGCACGTATTGTGAGATTTGAAATGTCCGGCAACAGACTCTTGTTTGTTTTTGTGTATTTTGTCAAATCAATGCCTTCCACGAGTGCTGATGACGTATGAGAATCATCAAGGTTGTCCCAATTCGTAGGGCCAGATTTCAATCCTTAGCCCTTATGACCCCCGTTTCAAGATGCAAGTCAAAAAGCAAAGTGAAGGGCTAGGGCTAAGGATTGGTGCCGAGGGGTGTCCAATAGGCAATTGGGATTGGGCCTTCTTTAAGAGGTTGTATTAATCCTCTGCTACCCGACGATGGATGAACAGTCAAGCTCACAGCCTGTCTCTTGGTGGAGGAGCTGCCTGTGGTCCTAAGCCCGCTCTGCTCCACTCTGCAAGCAGAAACGCTGACTCACGGGCGCTGTGTGACAGATTTAGAGTGTCTCACAGCTCCCTATGGTTCCCCATGGCAGCCTCAGAGGATCACCGGTCTGGGGGTTTGATCTCCACTCTGTGACTCCCTTCTCTCTCCCTGAGGGGTCGTGAACAAAGTGGACGAGTTATTTAAAATGTTGATAAAGACTTGAAAATACAAAATCCCATAGCAAACCAAACTCGGAATTGAACTACAATGAAAAACATCCATCAGGTTTCACCGGTCCAGCACTAGTATTGCTAATAATAATAATAATAATACTATTCTTGGGTGCTGCTAGTAATAATAAAGGTCTTGGGTTCAAACTCTGGTCGATCCAGGTTCTGTGTAGTGGCCATGTGTTCAAGCCGGGTGCTCTGGTTTCCTCCCGCCATCATAAAAATACGTTAGGGCAGTCATCCAGTCAGTGCTCTGGCACAGAACTGGAGTTGGCCAATTCACCGTACAGGGCCCGGTCGCCTAAGTTGGACTTAATACCAAAAAAACAAAATTATAGGCACTTTTCTCTACACTGTACAAACCCTATGCCTCTGTTTCACCACCAGCCTAGTATGCAGAGCGTGAGCTCGCTGCAGTCCTCTGGGGCGGCGTCAGCCAACCAGAGCCACTCTAATAGGAATCAGAACAGGACAGAGCATCTGAATTCTGCTGCAGAGGCGCTGCGGCCAGTGGGCTGCCAAAAAAGCTGAATTTATCACATCTATTGCTAAACTATCGTACAGTAAAACATTACGTTTCATATTGAAGCCGAACGTCTTACAACAGTGTGCACTCTGCGTGTTGCATATTTGAGTCAGTTAGAAACGCAGGGACATCATTGCGTTTGTGAAATGTAATATGATGTTATAGTGACAACCCTTGAGGTAATGACAAGAGTTCAATCCTAAAGTGAAAATCAGGGCAATTAGACGAGGTGACAGGTACACCAGTTACCCACTATTACTTCTGGAATGACCCTTGGCCGTTACCCCTCAACAGCAAGGTCACAACCATAGCCAGAACCAAGGAGGTTGGGTGTGATGCCGTAGAACTCATCTAGTGTCCACATGCGGCAGCAATGCACTTTTTTTTAATGCTTAATAAAAAGCTTTACATGCACACTGCAAAGTATACCGTGGTACTGTTGGTACATAGAGTGCAATGAAAACTTTTATTAAGCACTAAAGGGGTACACAGCCGATACCCTCGTCCTTAGTTTGCCGCTGGGGGACAGGTGGAAGCACAACAACAAACTAATATCAAGTGTCCAACACACTCCATCTCTATTGGAGTCCATTACACTACGAGTCCGTTCAATTTATCTGAGAGCCTTTTTCCTTGGTGAGCATTCAGACTGAGGGGCATTCGTTCAAAGACATCAGTCATGGGGAGGGGGGGGCTGTATTACCTTTCAGTTCAGGGGGTCCATACTCTGTCCTGCTAAATAAAGAAAACAGAAGCATGTGTATTATACTTCCCTCAGCACCAGCTCCCTGTCCTTAGTGAGTGGAGGGAAACTGCATTACACATTACAGGCTTTTTAAATGAAAGCTGGATCCATCTCCAAAGCCCCAGCACTGCGTGTTCTTCACTGGAGGGCTGCGTTCAGGGAGCACTTAGTCCCACAGCGCCTTGCGGCGAATTACACGAGGAGTTTTTTCCCATGAAGCTTTGGCCACTAGCGTTTATTTTAGAGAGATAGAATGTTTTTTTTCCACCGGAGGGACTCCAACAGTGCCCTAAATAACCTCTGTGATGTTCTTATGTGTCATCTGCCTTCCTCTTGTTCCCTTGTCATGCTCTTGGTCTGTTTGAGTCTGCAGTTCCAGATCACCAAAAGCACTAGGGGTGCAGTTCCACCTAGAGGGCCTTCTGAAAAACACTGTGTAGGGCCGTCTGAAAAACGGTTACGGAACGCCGTCTGAACAACGTTATGGTAGGGCCTTGTTTTAAACATTCATATTCTATTCCAGAAATGCAAATGCCATGTACTGTATACAAGCACATTGTATTTATTGCATATACTAAACACTGTATGACTGTCCAGTATTTCTCTCAATTTCTCTCTTCCACTACAATGCTGTTGTATATGTGAAGTACTACAGTTGTTAACGTACTTGTGCTTGCAAATCCATTTGTTTATCTCTATGTACAATACACATAGCTGTTTATGCATGTTGGTTGTGTTTTTTTGTTTATTTATGTGTACATATACAGTGTAGTAGTTAAAGTATGTTTATATGTAGATGTATTATGTGTATGTAACTGACTGAGTGTATTTTATCAAAGAGCTACTGACTGTGCAGAGGATGACCAACGATGAGGTCAAAGTCACCTAGGGTCTGCAGGAACACACTGCACTACCCCGGTGTGAATTACAGTCGGCGCCTGTCCAAGCTGGCAGGCTGTGCAACCTCTTTTTCCATCAGGACCACTCTTCACGGATCAGCCAGGAAGAAGTGGTTGCATGCACACACACGCAAACACACACACGCAAACACACACACGCAAACACACACACGCAAACACACACACACACACACACACACACACACACACACACACACACACACACACACACACACCATGCCGAGGCTTGGAACAATCGTCAGCCCAACCAGTGAAAGCAGCCAGATGTGACTATTCCTTTTATATATAGTCCATCTGTAGTATCTCTGGATCATAAGACACACATATATACAGTGCATCTGGAAAGTAATCCCAGCGGTTCACTTTTTCCACATTGTGTTATGTTACGACCATATTCCAAGATGTATAAAATTATTTTTTCCCCCTCAAAATTCTGCACTTCACTAAAACTTCTTTTAGAAAGAAAGCAGTCCCCACAGCATGATGCTGACACCACCATGCTTCACTGTAGGGATGGTATTTGCCTGGTGATGAGCGGTGCCTGGCTGGTCCAAGCATGACGCTTGGCATTCACTAATAAGAGTTCAATCTTCAATCTCATCAGACCAGAATATTTTGTTTCTCGTGGTCTGAGAGTCCTTCAGGTGTCTTTTGGCAAACTTGCCGCCATGTGATTTTACTAAGAGGTTGCTTCCGTTTGGCAACTACCATACCGGCCTGGATAGTCGATTGCTGCTAAGGGCTTTCTCTGCTGACAAACAGAGCGGAGACATGCAAAGCCCCAGCATAGATCTAACAAAGTGAGGACATACACAACGGAGACAAGCAGAAGACAGTCTGGCAGATGTCACAGAGGTAGGACAGGAATAGAAAAAGTCACTCGCTTGTCAAGCCACCGACAGCAACACTACGTAAAAGACATAATATATACGTTGACCAATTAAGATTAAACAAGTCAGAGGCAAATATAATTACTTTAAAATCCAAGTTTATTTCAAAGTTCAAACTAATCAGAATCATGTTGAAAGCAATAAAAAAGCTAAAGATTTAGTCATATCAAACAGTCTATGTTATGTAACGACTACGCACTCTGTGTCCTATTTATAATATCCAGAACCAGGGGTGTTGGTCGGCTGCCCGGCCAATACAGCTTACCCAGCTTGTAACCGCATCACATGATCAGCTTCATTCTAATTAGTGATAACAACAGAATCCCTACTACTACACCATTCACTGGGTGAAGGTAAACGTTTAGGAAAAGGCTTGAATCTAATTTAAGCTTTATTAAAACAGGATGTATAGGGGGGAGGATATATCGGGGGCAGGACATATTGGAGATGGGATACTATATAGGAGGCATAATATATAAAAGACAGTGGGTTGTATAGAAGCCAAGGGAATGTATACAAAAAAGGATATATAGGAGACAAGATATAAAGGCGACAAGAGAAGAAATAGGAGACAGGAGGTATAGGTGACAGGATGATATATATCAGACAGGATATGTAGGTGACAAGAAGATATACATATAGGAACTCTTGGATTGCAATCCAAGCTGCTACAAGAGAATGAATGTGACTACAGGATGGAATGAGACTGAACTTCCACATGCCCTTCACTTATGATGATTTCTCTAGGAGAGAGGGGCCTGATTGCTGTTGCTATGACCACAGAGTCATGAGTGAAGACATGGTACTAAGAGCTGACAATCTGCTTTGCTGACATTATACAACAATACTTTCTGGACAAATGCCTCACTTATGCTGTGTATTCAGAACACATACCAATCCAATGGGAAGGTTAAGGTGTGAGTTTCAATGTTGCTATTACAGCACCAGGTTAAGAAAGGCTATTTAGCTATCTGAGTAAGTCACATGGACTTTCACTCCTGTTTCTCTCTCTCTCTCTCTCTCTCTCTCTCTCTCTCTCTCTCTCTCTCTCTCTCTCTCTTTCCCTCCTTCCCTCCCTCACTTTGAGCGTGCTGTTACTGTTAAGTCCCTTCATTATGGTAAGAGGAAAGTTAAGCGGTGTGGGCAATAAGTAATACTTTATTCCATCCTGACTGACACACACACCCACATTTCTCTCCATCTCTGCCTATCTAATTCTCTCTCTCTCTCTCTCTCTC
>JAVQJS010058047.1:0-10012 GCA_036024795.1 Galaxias rostratus | reverse complement strand
GTGTGTGTGTGTGTGTGTGTGTGTGTGTGTGTGTGTGTGTGTGTGTGTGTGTGTGTGTGTGTGTGTGTGTGTGTGTGTGTGTGTGTGTGTGTGTGTGTGGCGGTAGAGCTACTCAGGTGGCGCCCCATGCTCTCCGAGCTTAACGGGAAATCAATCTCTTCCAATCGCTTCGCTCCTGATGAGCTCCTGCTGAAAGGATGTGTGGAGATTAGATGGAAGGCGGGAAACACAACACTATCTGTCATGGAGGGATAGAGACACGGGATGAGGAGAGAGGAGAGGAAGAGGACGCAATAAAAGAGCGAGAAATGGAGAGAGCGAGAGAGGAAGAAATTGCGGGCCAGAGAGTGACGGGTAGTCACAAAACATAGAGAAACTTGGATCGCACTTCGATTTCCTTCAAGCTAAATAGCCAAACGTGCGATATGCTTGCGGCATCGGCGACAGTAACATGCTGGGAAACACGGCTTTGCGTGATCACGTCATTTTTATGTGTTATATTTCTTTGTAAAAGCAATGGCATGTGTTTTATTTTTGGGGTGCTTGGTTTCTCTCAGCAGGGGAAGGTTCCGAGCCCGTCCCCCCTACAGCCGCGCCCCCCACCCCAGACGGCGGCAGCGCGGCTAAAGTGGACTTCCTGGGGATCAGCGTGGAGGGTGCGGCCGCCTCGGCGGGGCAGTGGGTCCTATTGGTCCTCGGGCTCGTCCTTCTAGTCGCCACCGTCCTATTGGCTTACAAGTACAGGAAGTCAAGACGGCCGGAGAGGTCCATCTCGGAGGTGGAGCTCAAGCAAAAAGACTGATCTGTTCATTGACGTGTGAAGGTGAAGTAGTCATAGCAGTAAGCCCGACCCTTAACGTGCAACGTCAGTGTTTTAATGTACTGTACAGTACCTCGTCTGAATCAGCCTGCCTTTTCTTTTGGGTCAACATTCCTCCCACAACGAATGTATTGTATATTTATTGTATACATTTTGAGTCAAAATTACTTTGACCATGCAAAGAACAACTTAACAGTTTTGTAATTTATTTGTAATGTTTGAATGATAGGGGTTGGGGTGGGGTTGAGGGGGGGCACAATGTTTCAAATGAATGGTTTGTAAAGTCTTGATTGTGTATGTTTGCATTTTTTAACATTTGATTTCTGGTAAATACACTGCATTTTGTAGAATAAAAATAGAGAAATATAACAGCTCTCCGGCGGTCTCATTCCCTCTCAAAAGGTAAATGTTGTGTGTAATAACTCCAGGAGGAGCAGTAACAAGTGCCTTCCTCAACTGCCCTAAAAATGTTGAACCACACGCTAGTTCTTCGTAAGCGCTACGATTTGCGGTGAAAACTGAAATGCAACACACAGCCTAAAAGAATCCAGTGTAGCAGCAAGAGCACAGCAACGACACCTCACCCACTCTCCCCTCGCACTGCGGTCGCTGTAAGTCAATGGAGCCTCTGTCTGGAGAGTCAGTGAGTTGAAGATCTCACTAATGTCGCTGTGACGGTCGTGGACAAAACGGTGGGCATTTTTTTTTTGACCTCACAAGCACGGAAGTTTCCTGTGTACGCTTGGTCTCTTCTTTTGGTTTCTTCATCTAACGAGTGACATCTGAAGCAGGCGCTGTTTTATCCCAGGGTCTTTGTCCGGTGACATTAGTTTAGGGACAAAAGGAACAACTACAACAATATCGAAACGGTAAATCATAAAAACAACAAACAAACACAAGGAGAAAGGCATTCATTTAAATTGTCCATCAGATCATCGCTGTAATAATTATTCATATAACTTACACGTTATGCGTGGGCAACAAACCCGTTCACGTTATGAATTCTGCTAATGAACCACATATATTTCCAGTGTTTTGACTACTATTTGAAATATCAGTAGAAAATGTCCAGATCAATTATTTACTGAGGTAACCACATTGTAGAGACTAATAAAGAATAATAATATCTTTGAACTTATTTTGTTATTGCTCAAAGGATTCACACATCCACCACTAAACATTGCGTGTTTGTAAGTAGACAGTGTAGGCCACTAATGAGCAACCAGTTCTTTGGGGATGAATCAAGTGCACTTAATAAAGGAAGGCCACAGTTAACAAGCTAAATGTAAAGCTAATAGCATTACAGTTCATTTGCTGAATTTGAATTTTCACTTCACTTCTACCACTGTTGAAACCCTCCGTTTGCACCCGGGAACAAGGTGACATCATTAGCTAAAAAAGCACTTGTGTTCTAATTCTGTTTGAAGTTACTGAAATGTTGGGGATCGGTGGCAAGGGCTGGTATCACCGTAGACATACTGTTCGGTTGTGCATTTAGAACTTGACTGACATCCTAACCATGTACAAAATGTAAGGCACTAAAATCTGGTTCTAACAGAGCGTGCTTCCCAAATGCAAAGAAAAATCTCCACCCAGGAAGGAACAGACACGGGAAAGAACAGAGTCGATAAACAACAAGTAAACAATGAAGCAGGTGGACAGTCATGTAGGAGAGCTTAAGATTCCATCACCCGATTTAGGAAAGTAAAAGGCACAGCTGAACGACAATGACTTAAAACCGACCAAAAGAACTACCTACCATGGACTCCGTAACACAATTTATAAACTAACTCCTGAATATGAAAGTTTTTTTTGTTTGTTTTTTAAATGAACAACACTGCTCACATTAAAAATACTTTACACAATACAATCTCTGAAGCGAATGCATTTGGCATATTGCACTGAAGAAAACCATTTTCTATGATGAGACCCGGAATAAAAAAGTCAGTTTCCACGATTGGTCCGTGGCTCGGAACGACAAAGATGTGTAAATACATAGGCTCACTATCAACCCCGAAGGTGCTCTCTTGTGTCCAATGTCATCAAGTTCAGGGGGTTCGTAGTGCCATGGGTCAAAGGTCATGGTTCAGTAGTAGTAACGTTGCGTCTTGGTCCAGTTGGTGATCCAGTACTTCTTCTGTGGTTCCTCGGCCTGGAAGGCCCTGTTGAGCTGGTAGCGCTCTTCCTTGCGGATTTTCACACCGTGATACTTCGGCATTCTCCGGTAATAGATTGCCCTCTTGAAGAAGCCAAACTGTTGGGGAAAGAAAGAAAAGATAAAAAAACTATTAGATGTTGCTGAATCCAGAACAGCTAGTAGGAGGATTTAGTCCAAGCAATGCAAAGCGGGTGGCTGTTTTATTTAGGGCCTTTTAAGGAAGAAGAAAGCGTAGTAGTTATAGAGCAGTGAAACTTCAGATCCGATAGCAAAAAGATCATTGCAGGCTCAGACCAGAAAGCAATTTTTTTTGTTATTGTGTTATTGATAAAATGATGTGCTACAGACAGAATAGATGAAGTGATCAAGCAAACCATTATAGACAGTAGTACTAAAGGCTAAAACCAAAATAATATTAGTTTGTTAGAAGATATGTAGGCGATGAAGAAACAGTGTTAGTATGAAGTTACAATTTCCAAATCCGTCATCCAAACATAGTCCTCACAATCATCAGGAGATTAAATTAAGAAATCCCATATTAGTTTCGGTATTAGTACCAATCCTAAACCCACCCAAGTTTCTGTCATTACAATGGAGGGCCATTTTTATTTTACCCGAGGGCCCCTATATGGATTGTGCTGACGGGCCCCTACATATGAGGGGCCCCCCTGGTGCCTCAATAGTCGTCAGTCAGCCTCTCGTTGTCCGAGGGCTGGCTTTTCATCTCGGCCTTCTGGCGCTTGGCCTCATACATCTCCCTTCTGCTGGCCCGTCTGAAGAAACCACACTGGGGGAGGAAGAAGAGAGGGGGGGGGGGGGGAGGAAGAGGAGGAGAATGTGACAAAGGAGGAGGAGGTGGAGGAAGAAGAGGAGGATGGGGCGAAGGAGGAATAACCCAAGTGGAAAAGTTTGACAAAAACGATAAATACCAAAACAAGTAAAATCTTAACAAAACTTAAAAAAGGTCAATTTCAAGGTACCATACGCGCCATTTTAAACACTATCACACAGACAGATCGGGACGGACCGGGTTCGAAATCAAACAAACAAAACGTTTCCCCTTTTCATGAACGGGATCCATCCCTTAACCATGCCTGGATGGACCTATCGTCTGAACGTCCGTCTCCATGTGGAAGACGAGGTGCCGGCTCTACGAGAACAGCGGGCGGATACGGGTCTCTGCCAGCGGGTCTCACCTTCCACAGTACCAGGCTGATGATCCCCAGTAGGAGGATGCCCGCCACGGCCGCCACGATGACGATCCATAGGGGAGCCTCGTAGGGCGTCTCCTCTCCCAGCACTGGGTCAATGTCCACTGTGAACTACAGCGGGGGAGAGGGAAAGAAAGAAGGGAGAGAGAGAGAGAGAGAGAGAGGAGAAAACGGAGGAGGAAGTAAGATGGAAAGAGGGGTTTGAGTAAGAGGGGGCGTTGTGAGGGTAGGGAGAGGAAAGGAAAGACGGGGTGGAGATAGAGGGAGGGAGTGGTGGAGGAGGTGGGGGCAGTGGGAAAGACAAAGAGGAAAGAATGGAGGACGATACGGAGTACGACCAGAAGGGAAGGAGGGAGAGAACAGGATGTGGAGTTGAGAAAGGGGAGGGAGACGGTGTCAGATTAGTCTTCATTGTGGTCAGCGGCTCGCGCTCGTCCGTATTAGCAAATCGACTGCGTCGCAGCCGTGGACTGACCTCTGTGGTTTGACTGTCCATCTGGATGGTGGGGATGTCAGTGATCAGCTTCAGGGTGGCCTGGCCCCTTACCTTCACCCTCAGTGCATTGTCATAGTCCTATACACACACACACACACACACACACACATACGCACACACACACACACAGGAAGTTAGTCCATTCTGTGACTGTTTTTCCCAATTTACATAGTTCAGCAGCTACTTTGGTGTGTCGGAGCTGGGTTGTCGTGGACAGTGACCTCTCACCTCCAGCATGGTGCTGTTCCACACCCGGGATCGGACCAGGATGGAAGCCGAGGTCGACATGTTGAGCAGGGGACAAGTGAAGGTCACACACCGCGCTGTGTCCTTGGAACATTCCTTCAGGACAACAAAGATAAGAGTTACCAATGCAAAGTAAATACTCTAATGGTTGAACATTTCCTAATAATGCAACACGTTGGAACAAATTCTTGAGCATTTGTTAAAAAAGGCTTGCATGCCTAAGAAATAAAAAAAAAAAAGAAAGAAAGGCTAGAGTTAGAAAGAAAAACTGCTTGTTTTGTGGCAAAACACTACAGAGGTATGGAGACACTGCGCCACTTTAAGACGAGAACGGTTCAGCTCGTGGGCCCAGGCCCCTCAAATGGAGCCCTCACCAGTAGGTAGCTCTCTTTGCGTGGTGAGAGGACGGTTATGGCCGCCTGCGGGTCGATGATCTGTGGGTGTGCCACGTCGTGATCGGGGTCCTCCACCTCGATCTGACGCTTCACCCGCTTGCTTTTGCTCTCCGACAGCTGTCGTTTTGAGAGAGAGAGAGAGAGAGAGAGAGAGAGAAAGAGAGAGGGGGGTATAAAAAAAGAGGGAATAGAAAGAAAGAATGAAAGAAAGAATGAACGAAAGAAAGAAAGAGAGAAGGATAAAAAGAAAGACAAAGAAAAATTAAAGATAGACAGAAAGAAAGAAAAAAAGAAAGAAAGAAAGAATTGGATGTGACAGAGAGACGAGTTACATAGTCCTCGCGGCTAATTACAGACTTGGCCATGGAGACGTTAATGTTTATCCTCCCTGAATAGCTCTGGCATTGCAGGCTGTCTATATGACAGACATAATGGGTTTATTTGCCAGGCCCTATGACTCAGGTTAAAGTCTACTGCACACTGAGGTATGTCCAAATAATGTCTCTGGTCAGTGGGATAGAGACGTCACCGTGAAGCGCTGACCTGAGCGTTTCATTGTGATCATGGGCCGGACCGTTCCTGTTCATTCTCAGTGGAATAAGAGTGAGGCTAATCATGAAACAAATAAGAATTCTTTGTTTTGGATAGCATTGTTCCCCCAAAAATTTAACAAAGCGTTTTAAATACAAAAAGTGAAACTCAGTAGCTGCTTCAGCGACGACATCGGTCGATCACAATATCTCCCCTGTGCAACACTGACTCATAAAGAGAGCTAAAGCCAAATTAGTAACTGCACTTGACTCTCTCTTCGCCAGTGTTGGTTGAACAAAATAACCAATATCCTACTGAGTGGGCTATAGACTTTCCGTCACGAAAAGAACAATGGACGCCGTGGATAATCACAGTCACTCGCTTACAGTCAGGTTAAGCGGATTGACAACGTCTCCGGGAGGCACGCAGCGCGTCTCCGACGTCCCCTTGACAACGATCTCCGTCAGGTAGAGCAGCCACTTGCCATTGGTCACCTCGAAGGGCCACTCGAATTCCACCGCCAGGGTCCCCAATTTCCCGAGAGGTTGTCCCAACACTGAAACCTAGTGGCCAACCGCAAAAATACACCCAGGGATCAAAACAAGGAAAATTACAGCATCTCGGGTATTGACTGACCTCATTGGCACATCATGTCTTGACGCGTACATGTCTTATATATCATACTTATGCTCTTTTTTCATAACACGCACGTGATAGGTGTCACCTAATCATCCCTCACACAGAAAACCCAAGGCAAAGAAGCCAGCCCGACTCTTTCTCACACGTCGAATTTGTAAGGACCACTCAAAGCCACACAAGGAGATTCACAACAAGGCAAGCGGTTCCGCGCCGGTAGACTTAATGCTAGGCTGGCCCTCTGCGAGTGACTCACCCTGAAGTTGTATTCCACCAGGCTGCCGATGTCACTGGTGTTGACCATGGCGGACTCACCCATCACCTCACCACTGAAGTAAGTCTGCACCTGGGGCGTTTCTCTGGGCACAAGGTAAGAAAACGAATAAAAAAAAAACAGATAAAAACATCATGAAAATATTGAAATGCCGACCATTAAAAAGTAGCCAGGTGGGTTTCAACTGGCCTCCACTTAGCTAATAAAGGACTAACCATTGAAGAGGGAGAGGATGTCACGACGCATTAACAACAATAAACTACTGATCAAACAGTGTTCAGTCGATGTTCACATGGCCTCCATTGAATCAATACAGATCTTGCCGTGTGCAAGGCTCAGTGGACTTACATCGAGAAGGAGGAGAGGATAGTGTTCTCAATCATCAAGACCACCGGCACAGAGTACAGGTCGTCCTGCTGGCTCAAACTGGGGAGAGAAGGCGTTGACAATCGAATGCCTAATGAATCACCAAGCTACGGTAGCAAAAGCCATGACACCGTAAGGCGGTGGAATCCAACGCACGCATTGTCACCATGACCAGTGAACCGCCGGGACGTGCAGCCGGGGCTACTCACGTCGAGAGCAGGAGCTGTGACTCAATCTGTTGCGTGTAGAGGTTGATTCCTGTGGTCTCAAAGAGGACCATGATCTGAACCTAGGCGTGCCCGTGGAGAGAGTGTAAAATTGATGATTAGATCCGTATCGTAGAAGTGTCCAAACGGTGAAGATATTTGCGCTTATAGCTTTTCATGCATTTAGGCCGTGAGTAGACATGTCTACATGTCTAGTGATTTTGGTTGTGGTTGTTCTCACCCTCTCGTTGCTTCTGAACGGGTTTCCCAGTTCTAACATGACTGATGTTCCTTCTAAGCGCCATTTCAGATCTGTGTCCTACACACACAATGATCCAATTTGTATTATATTTGGCATTTGTATGGCATTAATATCGACACTTTTTTCCTACCTTTTACAGTTTATGGAATGATTATAAAATATGTATTTGTGATGGGTCAAGTTGGTTTAATCGCATAGTGTGAGTACAACAAAGACTTGCAGACAAAACGTTTTCATTCCAACTAAACCCCACTTTAAAAAGCGCTTTGGTTTCTTCACTGCCCTCTAGTGGACCTACCTGGGACCTCACTCCAGAGAAGCGCAGTGTGTCCGGGAGGCTAATGTTGAGAGTGGCCTGGTGAGCGTCTTCGTTCAGCTTTCCTGGAGCAGGCAGGTTGGTCACCTCCACCAGAAGGGAAACCTTCTTAACGTTGCTGCTGTATAGCATCGTCTGCTGGTCGCCCGTTCTGAGCGGAAAAACGACGACACAGATGCACACACACACACACGCACACACACACACGCACAACACACATAGGCAGGCAAAACAAGAACACCCACCCAAGCACAGACAAATAATTAAATTATTTTGAGTGCTTCAGAACAATTGATAAATGCGTCTCAAACAGCTTTTTAAAATACATCTAAAATTAGTATGCTGTGTTGCAATTTGCACGTTTTTCTCACTTGGGGTAAGGTTTAAATGCGTCGTTAGCAAACAGGGCCGTCAGCTGCAGGTTGCTGGTACACTTGTTGTCTGTGCCACACTCCTTTTGGAAATTAATCTTAAATAAAATAACAACAATGTACAGTGAGATTTTGCACATTACTTTATCTGTTCAACTTTTCGTTTTATTGACAGGCAGTATACCATGCATTTTGTTCTGAATATATGTTATATCCAAAACAACATTTAATGAGGTCTGTTATATTTTCCCCAAAGTTGCAAGTGCAAAGTTATGAATTTTTTAAATAGCCCGCCCCCCCCCCCCCATATTTGTGAAGCACATTACATACTGCAGTTGCAGCTCAACGGGCTTTAGATGACAAGGAAAAAAACACCTAAACCAAAAAATTTACGAACCACATTTAATTGAAAAACAATAAAACTGACTAAAACATTTCCACGTCTGACCTCTGTTCTCTGTGTCAGCTTCTGCTTCTGGCTAAGGACGGGGAAGGCGTCCAGGTTCTGGAGGGAGCGCCTCACTTTAGGCTTCTGCTCGTTCAGAGTCAAGTTTAGAGAGAACGCCACCGGTTCTAGTTTGTCCCTCACCAGGTCCTGAACAGAACCGAGAAACCAAACAACGGTGTTAGCCCACACAGGAGATGGAACACAGGTGATATAGTAAATCATTAAGAAAAAGTCTCAATGCCCCCCCCCCCCCCCCTCATCTATTTATCTATATACATAAGAGATAAAGACATCACTTGAAAGACATAAATAGAGAGATGAAGGGGATAAAAATAGAGAGGAGAGTCCGCTCACGTTGGTGTGTGTGTTCGTGTGTGTGCGTGTGTCTGGGAGAGAAATAGCATAAGTGCTTGCATGTATGCGTCGTCATACAGTACCATCAAACCGTTTGGACACACTTTCTCATTCACTCGAATTAGAAAGTGTGTCCCAAACCTTTGACTGGTACTGCGTGTGTAATCCGTGAGGTCACTTACATCCACGCCGAGTTCCAGCACGACACACTCCGGTCTCGGCGAAGACAGGATCAGGGAGTTACTGTACGTACTCTGCTTGTTGGACAGGAAGAAAACCCGGTGGTAACGCCGATCCATGTCAGCTTTTACTGTATACTCCATAGCTGCACATAGAGAAAGACAGGTACGGTGTTGAGTGAGCACAGAGACAAATAATCAGCACTGGATTGGGAGGAAAACACGGTGGAGTCAAATGTCGTGTTAGACAGAGATGGGCCTCACAGATGTCCTTCTTGAAGTCTTTGTTGCCATTGCTGAGGGTGTAGGAGATGCACACGGTCACGGTTATACTGCAGCCATGGAGAGAACAAGAGACGGGAAGTCAGCTCAGTGAAATGGAGGAACATGTTAGGCACACAGTGCTGTCGTTTTTTTACGTTTAGTGTGATGATAAGACCGCAATCTTGACTGAGACGGAACAGGAGCTAGTTACACTGTAATAACCTGGTCAGTGATGGTACTAGAGCTAGTTATACTGTAATTACCCTGTCAGAAACTTCTATAGAGCTGGTTAAACTGTGAGAACATGTAAGACCGTAGGTTAGTTATACTGTAAGAACCTGGTCAGTGATGGTACTAGAGCATCCATCCATCCATTATCAGAACCGCTTATCCTATGCAGGGTCACGGGGGGGCTGGAGCCTATCCCAGCTGACTTCGGGCGAGAGGCAGGGTACACCCTGGACAGATCGCCAGTCCAT
>JAVQJS010058028.1:0-19742 GCA_036024795.1 Galaxias rostratus | reverse complement strand
TTACATTTAGGAACCCCTGCGATTGTCACACTTTTTCTGTTAGAAACTGACCCTGGCCCCCTATCAGAGAAGGGAAAAGTTATGTGGCCCTCACAGGAAAAAGTTTGGGGACCCCTGCTTTATAACAAGCAGGTAATGCATCGTTTTGGAGCATGTGAGATCATTCTCCTTTGTATAACCAGACAACAAAGGCAATTGCTATGCTGAAATAGATGTTGATGCAGGGGAATGATTTGTAACAGGACTTTCTGTGGTTGTGGTGACAATCCATATTACCGTGGTACTGACTATAGATAAGACAGACGCAATGCCTGGAAGGCAGGCACAAGTACTTTCTTTTTAATCTTTTGCATTCAGCAAAGAGAAATGCCACATTGCCCACCTAGTTCATGGTGAGCCTCTAACTTTGCTTTGTATTTTTTTTACACAAATAGATATGACCTATATGCCCATTAGTATTTATTTACCAAAGATACTGAGATTTTCTTAAAAGACTTTTATAAAGGCTTTAGGGATTTTCAGGAATAGTTTTCATGAACATCAGTAAAGTCATAAATAGTATTAAATAGTTAAGACATTAAGTTCAGTTTTTTTATTGTTTTATTGGAAGTTCCCCCTTCCAATGGGTGGTAGCTTACTCCGAAGGACCAATGTAAGTAATGTTACACCATTGGTCAACACAAGCTTTTTGTAAGTCCTTGACAGGATTGATTGACACCAAAAAAATACGTGTCTACATCTTACCGTTTTAGTATATAGATTCCATAGTCCATCAGCTATTAACTATGATCTGTTCAGGCGTAGTTTGTAGTTTAAGGCTTGCTCCTTCTGTGGCTGACTTTGCTGCCTTCCTTGTCTGATGCCCCCGTCTCTGTTTGGGCCCTTTAGAGTAATGGTTCATGGAAACAAACTTGGCGCTGAAGCAGGGCTATTGTTTTGGCTGTCAAACATAAGCTAAAGTTAAATGTACAGTTACAATCTTCTTAGCCTTTTTTCTGCTCTGCCTAAATCCTGGCTGTCATTTTCCATGGGAATCCCATCACCATATATGGTTGTCCTCAGCTCAGCAGCAGCAGCAAGGACAGACAGTGTGCTCTGTCTGAGCAAGTTGATTATGGCTCCCAACATGGGTCATCTAGTGTAGAAACCCAGCTGGCCTGCCTGCAGCATTTACCATTTTAGCCTATGGACCCCTGAACTTGCATCAACAAAGAAGCTGAGGCTTGTTGTCTGTAGCCCACCTTTGCATGCCCACATAAGAACAACCTCACCATTACATCTAAGGACTTTTTCCCCCGTACTGCTCTTGTAACACTTCTCATTTAACTTACCAAGCTACCTTTTTTTGTGTATTTTTCTATGTCCTCTCATGCCTGCTCCCTTTCACTCCCACACGCACACACGCTCAAGCGGTAACATTGAATTCCTTTTGTGGAAGTGCCTGCATGCTTTTCAACTTATGACGTAGCCTAAGAGGTGTGGCTAGTGTCTCAAAGTTTTAAGCCTGGTGCTTCATTGTATAATTTATGTTTTGGAGTGGGGTTCTGGTGCAGTCAGACGAAGTGACTAAAGACAGGAGTGGAGAAAGACAGCGCTAATTAACTCCAAGCTCCAGGAAAAGCTTCCTTGTCCTCCAAATAGTTGCTTAATAAAAGGGGTCGACAGGCTGCAAAACTATGTTGCTGAGTCCCACTATGTGTAGGCGCCAAATCACATTATGATTATAGCTTATTCTTCTGAAAGCCAGCAGATAAAATAGTTCAAAATAGTTGTTTCCCTTGGAGTTACTGAAATGTTAGAGCCCTCACCCGTTTTTGTGTAATTGTGGCCATTGTGAATTGTTTTTAAATTAGCTTTTTAATTATGTTTTACTTTCTAAGAAGAAATGCAGAATGCTTGTGGTCATTGCATATCTTCAGAATGATCCATGCCGATACTAATTACTGGCATCTCTTCCTTATTTTGTAAGGCTAGCACTTCCTACTGCTGTAAAGCAAATTGTTATAGTTTTGTGGGAGATTGAGATTGGGACAACTTTTACACTGAGACTGATCTCAACAGCGACTTTTTCGCTCTGCCATAGACATTACTATCTGATAATACAAAAGAAGTTGCCAATAGAAGCATTAAGGGATTTAATGACTTTCTGATGATGTTGAACCAGTTAGACCGACTATGATCAGTATTATATAAGCAGACCTGGCTTTTGGATGCTTGTGTTGATCTATTGTAGAATGGTTCCTGCTGTTGGCCTTGCCCTTGATATTGTGAAGGATGTAGATGTTCCCTTATTTCACAGTAGCAACAACGAACAGTTTAACTGGATGTTTTAGTTGGCCATCTGAGGGCCGCATCAAAGGAAATAAGGAAGGGGAGGGGTCCTCCAGTGTCCTCTCCTTGATGTGGAGTGCTGCTAAACTTGGCTCATAGTGCTCTGCATGATGACCCAGAAGATAAAGCCCTACATTTTATGTCTGCATGCTCTGACTAGGGACTGGTGATATGTTCTAAAATAGAAACTATATGTTTTCTGTTTGGATTCTTAAATCTTCCACTTAAATCTTTGGCTATGTAAAGAACTTACAGATGTTCATCTTACAGTGTTCCTTAGTAACTAGTCTTAAGTAGGTAGCTTTTTTTGTGAGGAAAAACAAGCCAGCACATACATTGAGATACTTTTTGTTAAAGTTTGATGCAAATCTGCTATGTTTTTTATCTAATCTTATATAGGTTCCACATATATGAGCAGTGGTTCGCTTTCAGATTTTATTTTTAAACTGCATTAGCGAAGTCAATTAACAGAAACAAGCATTGCATTGCAACCCCCTATAAGCTTTTTGATCTTTACCTACAAAGGTCTACTTTGTGTACTGGCTTTGGTAGCTTTCTGTGCAACCCCGGCGTGCTTTAATTTATGTTTTTTTTATTCTATGTATTTATTTAGGGTTCTTGCAAAGTCCTGACAAGGTATGAGCTATTCGTCCAGTCTAGTGCTAAGTTACCACGGCTACATAACGGCCGTGCACGGGTGCACGTCATGCATGCATTTTTGGTTTGTCTCTGGAAACTGCTTTGCCCATCTTAAGAGTTTTAGCCCGACTCAGGAAAGAATACCTTTGTTATCTTAGGATTAGCCTGATGCATTTATTAGACACTGTTTCTCTCCTAATCTTTTCCATATTTACCCCTGTTGGTCTGTGAGGATATATTATGTTAATCTATAGATAGTCTACCCACATGGGGTTGATTACTGAGCACCAAGTTGACGATAATGTGTGACATGGGATACATAAGGTCTCTTTTCACTTGCCTTATTTAGGTGTCTACTGTTAAGGTGCAAGCAATGCTGTTACAGGCTGCTTTTATGAATGAGTGGCAGAAACATTTGCATATACCCACTGATAGTTTTACCGCAGTAATGGTCTGGCGTTTGCCCTCGCTTTTGGTTCCATAGCCTGTGTTTGTAACAGGTTGTATGTGTGTGTATGTGCGTTGCGCTTCAACTGTTGCTGACTGAAGGAGAACTCTGCAGCTTTATCACTCAAATGTTCAGATGCCCTAGTGGATCAGTTCCTTACTGGCACTAATACAAGCCTACATTCATCAGAATTTTAGCCATCTGAACCAAGTGACCCAAATAATAAACTAAAGGAATATGTGTGATTTAGGAGGACACTTCTGACTGTTTTCATTACAGTGTAAAAATAATCTTGTTTAGTAGTGTGGCTTTGTGAGAAATTATCTTCTGCAGAAACAGAAACTGTTTTGAATTGTTTGAGAGGTTACTAATCAATTTCCTAATTAAATGGCCTTTATGTCTGAGGCGTTGAAATCTTAAGTAGAACTCAATGGATGGTGTCCGGAAGGAAGGATATCATTTGGCAATTGGCCCAAAGAAAAGTGAGTCAAGCCACATTTGATCCTTACATCAGCTGTGTCAATACCATTTGACTGGTAAGCATTTGAAAAACAGTGCGAAGACATCTTTTTGTCTCTTGTGTGTTTTGCTCACTGCTTTCCAGAAAAGATTGGTGCCTTCATAAAGGTGGGCTTTTATTTTGGCCCGGAACTCTAAAAATTATGTTTCTTTGTTGGACATGTGTAGTGGATGTGATGCATTTTTTTTTCCAAACTTGCCCAGCAACCCAATCATTCCCACTCTCTAACTCCCTTAGTGCAGCCATAAGTGCACTGTCATTATGCTATGCAAAACACTAAAAGAACGTCGCACTCGCTCAACGAGGCATTCCACCTGAGCTGGGGGGCTACAGTAACCAGGCACGACATTGCATTGGATTTTACCCTGCACAATTTATTGAAGCTATTCAGCCCTGGTTTTTGGAGCACTAATTTCATTAACTTTTGGGTACCAGTGATGGACTGCATGGCCAAGCAAACCGCCCTGCCACAAGTTATAGGCCAATTGTCACATTTGTCATTGACTGTGTTATGAAAGGATAGTACTTAATTGCTATATGTATTACAGCATTACAATTGAAATCCCAACCCTGTTTTTTTGATTAACTTAAAATATCTTCCTTCACTGCAGTATATTACTTACCTGCGCTCTCTGTTTCCTGTTCCCTTTGCAGATACGCTGGCCAAACTGGTTTTAATATAAATTGGTCTGTCTGCTGTTGAATGAGTCACAATGTAGATATTGTTTTTCTCAGTGAACTCGGGCCATGTCTAATCTGTCTAGGTCAAGCAGCACTTAGTTGGCACTCTTATTACACGTTGCTAATATTGTTTAAGCATTCATATAAGAATGGCTTGGTGTCCACATAGATGTCTTAAACAAGGCTTCAGTTCCCAATGTATATGTGCCTCCCCTGCAGCATTCCTCTACTATATTGATCTGTATCTGCTCATTTAAAGCAGTGGTCGTGCCACTCCTGTGTCAATTTGTGTTTAACAGACTCCTAAAGATGCCATTGTACGGTGGACAGAAATGTGGAGCCGAGGAACCTCTGTGATAACAAAGAACAGTTTTATCATAAGACGATTCCGTTGCTTTCTCTTTCCTCCTATTAGTCTGCATGCCCCTGTATCCCACCCCCTCCCCTGAATGGCAATGCTGCCTGTGTTGATGTGAGCAGTAATTCTGGCACCTGTCAGCCATAGACATTTACAACCATTAAAGGATTACTGTTGTGGAGTTCATGTAGCCTACGGTGCAGACTGTTTGACATGCATCAGAGAGAGGTACGAGCCTGGAGTGTGTACATCTCAAGAAGACCGATTTAGATATACCAGACAACTGTCATGTCTCAGAATTGGAGAGGTAGAAAGATATGTTTATTATAGTTTTAATTTCTGGTGAATCTAGACACAATCTATTGTGACCAGCTGCAAATTCAGAAGAGCCCAGCAAGTTTAAAGATAACGGCTATGTCAGGATACCTCAGCGTTCCTCTTACTCCTCCCATTTTACTACAGACACAAACACACCCCTAAGTCCGGATAAGCTTGTTGAAGCCCACGCAGACGCTCTCCATAAGTGGCCATGTATGGTGCTGTAAACGGACCAAATTTGGACACGGATTCCAGCTAGATAGTTGTGTGCTCCGAACATGAGGCTGGGGGTGTGTGTATAAGTGTTTTTATCCTCAATGCTGTTGTTGTCACAGCAACCCCTAGACAAAGTGGGAAGCATATCAGGCGGTCTTTTGGAGGAGATGGCCACATGGAGGTCTGGTTTTCACTGCTAGTTATCAAGGGATCAATGTTCGGTGATTTCAAAGTCAGCATTTATTCCCCAGGTCTCAAGTCCTCACTCCCTGAATAGCCAAGCATAAAACGGCTGCAGTCAAAAGTTACAGGGATCTTTTCCCTGTCAATGTGTTTTCCCTCCTTTTCAACTTGGATAGATATTGGAGGCCAGCCAAAATAAAATATTAACTATCCGCACTTTACAAAATTTACCTGTGGCTTGTAGCAATGCTGTCTGGCAGTTGGGTTTACTTTAACACTACAATAGAAATGTCACAGGTGCATTTTGGTCCAATGTAATATTTTTTTTTATGTATCTTTAGTTTCATTGTTTAGCAAAGAGGACCACATCAGTAGTGCCCAATTCTTGTTCTGAACTATACTATGTGATATTCTTAGCGCCTCTGCTATGTACCAACATTTTTAGAACGCTGCTTCTGCTAACATTCCCTAACATTTGTGGGGATTCCGACTGACCCCTTCAAAGGAGTGCAATGCGTCTCAGTTTTACTTCTCTTCCTGTATTCTCCTTTCTGACACAGGATTGTGTACGTGGGTTTGCTTGTGACTACTTTCTTCCAACTGGAAGGATAAAGATAAAGACTTCTCTTAATTTCGGCATGCTCAACAATCACAGTTTTTTTCCAGGCTTGCATTGACGACAACGTGGACATGGTAACTTTCCTGGTGGAACATGGAGCCGCCATCAATCAGCCTGACAATGAAGGCTGGATCCCTCTCCATGCTGCCTCCTCCTGTGGATACATGGACATAGCAGAGTATGTATCGATGCTGGTGTTATGGACGATCTGTGTTTTTCAAGCTTACCTTATTCTTCCTGAGGTCTCAACACACCTTACACATCCTAGATATTAGTGTTTTGTTTTAAGAGAGCGCTCCTTGCATACATTTATATTAAATATTGAGATGAATAGAATGTTTGTACCACTTTAAAACTGGACAACTGTCTGTCAGGATGGAGCAATGTACAACTGCTGTACATGACAAGGGAGAAACACCCATCACCAGTCATTTTCTAGTGTTGAGCTCTTAGCATCCAGTAGTCTTCTAAAGTCCTTTTGAGGCATGAAGACCATTTATAGGGAGCACAGCACCAAGATGTGTATCACTGGACATTCAAGCACTGATAAAGCTTTCAGTAGATAGTCACTGTAAGAATCCACTAAAATCACCATAACATAGCCAACGTCTCAAACCTGATGTACTAAAGTTGTTTTCTGGCAGTTAAGTCAGTCAGACTTGCTCAAATTCCTTGTGAACTCTGCTGGCTAGAGCTGGACCAAGCTAATTTTATGGGACAAAAACCTGATTGTGTTTTGCACAATGAACTCAAATGTCAAGTGGCTGGCCTGGTCTAGATGACTAATGAGTGACTCTTGGTCCTTATATTTGGAGAGGTGGGTGTTGAGCAGTCTCAAACCACATTGTAAGGATGTGTACATTGATGTTGTCCATGATTATCATACAAGATATCATGTTAACGGAAGCTAATAATGTTTCCGTAGTCTTCTAAATACTTCAAGCTGCTCAGAAGAATTCTACACACCAGACCTATACATGGATTTGTTGTACTATGTTGTTGATCAACTTAATGCTTTCTCATAGTATTGTATTAAAATTTCGAATGCAAAGCAGTCTTCCGACTTGGACAGAATGGTATTGTATCATTTAAAGTGGTCTTATCAGTGATGCAGTCTTTAAGCAGATCCAAATCCTACCTCTTGCATTCTACTTCTTGTCCAGTCATGATCCCCATGTTGACATATTCTCCTTCTGTGTGTGCAGGTATCTTATCACTCGGGGGGCCAGTGTCGGCGTGGTTAACAGTGAGGGAGAGACACCCCTAGACATTGCAGAAGAGGAGGCAATGGAGGAGCTTCTGCAAAACGAGATTAATCGACAAGGTACTGCGTCTTTTACATTGGCCCTCGTTCACTGCCTCAGTGAAGGTTTCTTATTATAACTATGTTATGGATTGCATACTAAACTGGTTTGCCAATCTAATAGGGTTTTTCATCTAAAACTAATGACAGCTATAGAAAAATAAAGCCTTTAAAATTGCCCATGTAATATTTTACTATCGTCTTAATGCGCTTGCCGACGGTTCAGTATTTTATGCACCCTTTCAAAATGTGTCTGTGTGTCCGATTGAAGGACTGTGGGTTGTTTTGAATGAAATGGATCCGAGTATATTCATCTCGGCCTCTGTGGACCCTGGTCATGTCAGGCAGCAAGTTTTGGCAGGCCTCCAGTCTGTGTGCACTCAACTCTGCTAAGTAGCCCTGATGCCACAAATCTGCAACACGAAGTTGTACTATTCTCGTTCACTCACCCTTACTAATGTGCCAATTTTCCACACAGTTTTTGCACAGTGTCAAGGTATGGCATGCATTTATTGAATACCTTGTCATTAATGGTAAGCTCCAGAGTTTTCTGATCTCAAAGGAACTTGTATAATTGTGAACGGCGATTCACTGGTGTATCTTTATCACACTCTGTGATGCCCCTAAACTACATTGAAGGGGAGTTTATTTTTGGCCGCTGCATTCTTGGCGTGATGAAAAGGGACCATCCCAACCCCCTCTTCTAACCGACGAGAACACACACTCCAATCTACCCTGGTACTAGGTCTTGCACAGACCTGTTATCCAGTGGCCCCAGGATAGGCAGCTAATTAATCTGTTCTTTGTACAGTTGTCAAAAGTGGAAAAGACTAAGATTGAAACCACATGAAAGCTTATGACACCCTTCCCCTATGCATAAATATGACTCAACAGCTTCCATAGCCACTTAGGCCAACATGCTTTTTATATTGTCTGGATGAATGGCAGTTAGATCTGTAAAGGAGAAGCAATAGCCAGGCCCCAGTTCCTTAACGCTTTCTAAGTCCTCTGGGCTTCATGCATGCCATGCATCCAGTGATAATTACCGCCACCATGCTGCTAGTAAGCATGTTGCTGCTTTAATAGATAGATATAACGGCAAACTGCTTGGCCCATGTCCTTGATATCCATGGTGACAGCTGTCTCATGATGGTGGTACTGCAGCTGTGAGCAGGCTGCCTCTCTCAAATCCTTCTCTAACAGATGCAAACCGCACTTACCCCACTTGCCACACTCAACGCATTCTTCAATGATGGACTTCTTTTTAAGTTTATTTTTAACTCTTCAGTTTCAGCAATTCTCTTACCTCATTGTTATTGGAAGGCTGCACACACTATTTCTTCCTGGGAAGCTTAACTAATAGTAATACAATGTATTTGTTTCACTGTAACTTTCCATAGTAATAATAATAATGCATGTTTTTTTTATTATCCTATGTCTAGCCTTGGGCTCTTTTTGCACTCAGGTTTAAAGATATTTTGGAATTGCAACTAGCAGATCTATAGGGCTCCTGACCTTGCAACAGCAACTCCGTTCTCCTGTATGGAGATGTAGCTTGCAACATTACATAACAACCTGTTGTGTAACAGTCTGTATGTCTGTAATTCGATTTCCTCTCTCTCCCATGGTCTTTTCTCAAAGAGACCCCTGTTATGGGGTTAAACTCGTTAGGAATTGGACATGATTCACCTCATGGCTTGTTCGACCTTTAGATCCTCTTCTCAGCTTGACATGGGTCAGATGACTGGATACAGGGGTGGCACTCGGACAGTGTAGTTCCCCCAGAAAAACTGCCTGTTTTCATTTTCATGACCAGACAGAGGACAACCCCTCTGGTGGGTTTAAAAAACCCATTCCCCTATTGTTGCATACACCACCAACAGATCTGTGTGATAATTTGGCTTCCTTTAGAACGCATTGTCAGCTGAGACTGAGCCTGTATCATTTCAGTCTGGTCCTCTAACAAAGTCAAGAGCAGAGAAAAGGAGTTTTTTTATCGAGGATCATCCCGTTTGCTTGAGGGCAGATTCTTTCAAACATTCTTGTTTTTACTTACAGAGACCAAATGCAGTCTTCCCTGAGAGGGGGGAGGAAGTAAAGACAGTTTGTTTTTGGTCATCTAATCTTTAGGCTAGGCTACTTGCGGTCTGATCACAATTAAAAAAAAAAAATTATACCATTCTCTTATGTTCTTCAAATTACTTCAGTTGCTAATCATGGTTTCTATGACAGCTCAACAGGATTTGTTTTTTGCCAGTTAGCTTCTGATCCCATGTTATCTGATGTCCTGGTGCATTTGTCCCAGCGTGGCTTTATATCATCCCTCTCCTTTTCTACCACAATCCCTCATCCACCAGTGCTGGCAGGACGTTCAGCTGCCTAGAGAAATAAAGGCTTTATAGAGAACCATAATGACGGTACACTATTGCATTGTACTAACTTAGCACGTAGGGTTCTGTCTAGCATTCAGCAACAGAACAATCCATCCACAGTCCTTGCTGCTCATACTCTTAAATCCCACGGACTGTTTGCACCTATTAGACCATGCAATGCTACTTCTCTGATGCACATGGAAAGAAATTACTATAATATTATCAACTGGAGGCGTACCGCAACTGCAACAGGAAAAAGGTTGGATAGTGTGGCACTGAATACACAACACTTTGATTAATTTTTTTTGATTAATTTTTCTTTGATTAACATTTTATTTCATGTTGAGGAACCTTTTAGAAATACAGTTGGGTTAGCTGACATGACCAATTTATTCCGGCGCTATAAAAGGACTGCAGGCCAGCAATGCGAAATCTTAACCAGAGTGCCATGGTGGAGGGATTTGTGTACTGTTGTTCCTTATGGAACTCTAGACAGCCCGGGTGGAGAGCTGTGTAAAATTCACTAGTTTCCCCAGTCTCAACCAAATCACAGACAAAAATATTCTGTGAGTTAGACCAAGTCATTGGTCAGCTGGCTGACTGCTTTAATCTTGACAAGCAGGCTACAGTAACAGGTTTTAATGACCAAGTTGCATAATGTGTCATAACAGCATTTTATTGGAATTATCATAACATGAGAAATGAGGATGTTTCTCTTGAAGCAAAGCGAAACCAATAGGATCAGTTGGATTGTTGGCCACCACCCCAGAGCACTTTAGCTCATTGTTTATATAGTTCAGCACATTCAGCCCTCAGCTGAGGAGTCAGACACTTGTACTGCTGCTCCTGATTCAGCCATCTCACGTTCCAGCTGAGTGTCAACAAGACAATACATGTCTGTTCTTGCAGAATTGCCTGTGCAGTGTAGAGCTTAGACACACTGACCCACATAACACACAGCTGAGGCCAATGTGTTCACTCCCTTAGCCATATTGCAGTTTGACAGAACATTGGCATATGCTTCTATGTATTTAAGGATATATACTAAACAGCACCCTCTAGGTTTGAGGTGTGCATTGTTCACCTCCAGGGTCCTTGCCTTTGTCCACCATTTTCACTGTTCTGCTGAATCACATTCAGCGTAGTTGTACAGTTTGATTTTTACAGTGCACACAACGTGCAGGTTGATTTTTCTTGTTTTATATAAGCTGATCGTTTTAACTAAGTTGTATACATTCCATTTATTTTTAAGATGGCAGATATTTCAGTAAATATATTTTTACTGAAGTTTTATCATTTCTTATTTTATTACAAGAATTGACGACTGGAATTTAATTGAATCTCCTTTCATTCCCCTTACTTAAAAAAAGGTTATTTGTATCTAACTTTGATGCATTTTCCCCCATGTTGAAAGACAACGTTGTATATTTCCTTAGAGTACTAACCCTACTAGTTTTACCTGTTTGCGCAGAAAGTGTTGTATCCCACAGCTTGTTATCTGATAATCTACAAGGCCTCTCCTCTCTGCCAGGGGTGGACATTGAAGCAGCAAGAAAGGAAGAGGAGCGCATCATGCTGAGGGATGCCCGGCAGTGGGTTAATAGCGGCCACATCCAAGATACCCGGCACGCCAAATCAGGAGGAACAGCGCTCCATGTGGCAGCTGCCAAGGGATACGCAGAGGTTTTAAAGTAAGTTCCATTATGCCTGCTGTTACCCCCCCCCTACAGACTTTGAATGTGATTGTGGTGTGTGTGATGAAGATCTCCTTGTAAGCAAGATTGTTACAGGTCCCAAGATCTGGTCATGGCAAGATTGCAGTTCTGATCAGATTCCATAAATGGCAGTCCAAGTGTTTGCTTAAAGGGTTGCCTGTATTTGGGCACAGGTTATGTTTATTTTCTCATCCCAAACACGTGTTGTCCATGCATACCCACAGCTTGAGGGAGGGGCCACTGCACCCTTTTCCTTTTGCTTCTGGGAAATAAGCCAAAAAAGATCCTGCTCAGTCCGCCACCATAGATAGTACTAAGTTATCTAATGTGGTGTATGATCGGTTGTATAATGCTGTCTTTCATTAATTGAATGTATTGATTGGTCTTCTTTTGCTATGGTTTTACAAGACCTCCTTTGTATCTTTGTGTCCATTTGGTTATCAACTAAACATATGAAAAAATACCACAATGCTGGCACAAGTATAATATCACATGGAGCCTGGCAACCATTGTCAAAATTGGATCGCCGCACCAAATCTACATATAAAATAATTGCTAAATCTGAAAAATTGGTTCTCTCCCTTACCCTCCCTTTCTGTTTTCAGGCTTTTAATCCAAGCAGGGTATGATGTAAATATTAAGGATTTTGATGGCTGGACCCCACTTCATGCCGCATCGCACTGGGGCAAAGAGGAGGCCTGCAAGATCCTGGTAGAGAACCTGTGTGACATGGACCTTATCAATAAAGTAGTAAGTAATGACTTGTCCGTTGGCCTTTTGAATGGCCTTTTGCCTTCTTATATGATCACATTTGAAATTCTCCTTTAGTGAAAGGTCAATAGTTTTATTGTGATGCCATTTCTGATAGAACATTGTCTTAGAACAGGCCAATAACTCTGCTGCTCTGCTTCATAGTTTGTGGATAGGATTATAAATGATAGTTGTACCGTTCTGTCACTTGCTTTTGGTGTTAGATAGTGCTCTTAAACCAACAAAATGTAATTTTTTTTGTGGTGCATACTATTTAGTCAACTTGAAATTGACGTTCTGGATGTGTTATTCTGTGTCTCCATAGGGTCAGACAGCCTTTGACGTTGCCGATGAAGATGTTGTTGGCTACTTAGAGGAATTACAGAAGAAACAGACCCTTGTGAGTCATACTCTGGTCAAGGCTTTGCAAAACCGCTTTCCTTTTACACCAAATGTATTTGATAGCCTAATTAATTTCCAAACCCAATTATTTAAATGTGTTTTGTCTAAATACTACAAAACAGTTTAACTAAGGGATTTGTTTATTGATACTGTTATCAAGAGTGAAAGTGTTTATTTCATGTTTGGTGTTGGTCTTCATTTTTAATGCAATATCTAGCCATTGCGATCTGTTCTGTCTTGATGCTAATCTTTTCCTGTTTTAGTTGCTAAGTGAGAAGAAGGATATCAAGAAATCTGAATTGATTGAAACTACAACCACCGGGGACAACAACCAATCTATGAAATCACTAAAGAGGTACATGGCAGTGTAGACAGTCAATGTATTTAAAAAATATGGTGTGAAAGAGCACTCTTTCACAATTTAAACCTTTTCCTATTCATGTGTTTAGAAGACATTATGTTAATAATCCTGTTGACCTTACGTTCATTTGTACAACGAATTGGATATACACAATTGAACAGCTACATTGCCATAACTGAATGTTATGAATATGTGTGTTCCAGTAAAGAGACTGTTCTTTTGGAGCCAGAGAAGACTGCACCTCGAATAGAGACCCTGGAACCAGAGAAGGTGGATGAGGAAGACGAAGGCAAGAAGGACGAGTCGAGTTGCTCCAGTGAGGAAGAGGAGGAGGAAGATTCTGAGTCAGAAAATGAAGCAGGTATTTTATAAAATGCTGTAGTCCATGCCAGAGTAGGATATATTTGATCATTAAATGTTCTCTCTGAGGCTTTTGTTGAAGTCTTTTTTTTTTTTTTTGTAAAAGGCTCTAACCACCATTCTCCTTTCCATACAGACAAAAGCAAGCTGTCGGCCCCTGTGAGCATCAGCAACAGTACAACGCCTGCTCCAGCTTCATCTAGCATCACTGTGTCACCACCCACCAGTCCTACTACTAACCAGGTGACTCCCAGCTCACCGGTCAAGAAGGTACGGCCTGGTGGATAGGTGTACTCCAGCCCTGCTCTGTCTCCAGCTATCTGGAGGTTTGCCTTTCCTGGGGCCGGGGGGCTGTAGATTCTGTACGGAGAGGCTCCCTGGTTTTGTATGCTGATCGATTCACATCACCCTGAGTGATACACTCGTTGAAATGTATGTTATTTTATAACATTAGGCACCCAAGTTAAGACGCATGAAACAGGCTGACATACACACCAACTCTTCAATGTTTTGATAAATTAAATAGATTTACACTGATTTGTAAAGTTTCAACAAAAACCCAATTTAACAGACGACTGCATGTATTTTTGGTTTACAATAATAAGTCGATGAACCCATTCTAGCAATTTGTGGATAAAGCCGCCTGCATTATGAACAGAAATCTAACAAACAGGCTCAAACAGAAATGTGTTTGTGGGCTCTGGTGTTTAAAAATCATACGTCAACCAATGATGCCACAGTAATGAACACTGGCTTTAGAGTTCACTGTGGTTCTGATGTTCCTGTCATTGGCTCAGAGAAAGGGCATTGGGAGGGCGTTCCACAAAGGAGAAAGCCTTATTGGCCAATTTAGGACACATTCACGGATGGGTGCAAAATGGAGTTCCTCTGTTTTTCTTGTGTTCGCTGCTCTCTACTGGCAAGATCAGGTCAATGACGGAAATCTTCCTTGCTACGCCTTTTTTCTCTGGCAGGGGGCCTGCAGGCTGGTAGATACGACTGTGGTTACAAATATTGGGTTGAAGATCTAGTGTTATATTTTTTCACGTGGACGTCTGCCTCCGAAATCAATCCACCTGTCCAAGACCTTAACAACTTTATGCTGTCTTTCTTAAGAAATTTTAGTGTGCCTTTCATTCAATATTTTTAAATGCCCAGAGTTCTTGAATTCAGTGTATATATAGTATATACTATATACTATAGTGTATGTGTATATATATATATATATATATAATATATATATATATATACAGTGCTCAGCGTAAATGAGTACACCCCCTTTGAAAAGTAACATTTTAAACAATATCTCAATGAACACAAAAACAATTTCCAAAATGTACAAGACTAAGTTTAATATAACATCTGTTTAACTTATAACATGAAAGTAAGGTTAATAATATAACTTAGAGAACAAAATTTTCAGTTTTACTGAAATTAGGGTGGTGCAAAAATGAGTACACCCCACTGAAAGTCTCTGGAGCAAAGCTAAATTGTAGACTACAAATGTCTAATTTAACAAGAATACAATCACAGGTGAGTCTAATTAGTCATTACACAGGTGTCCAGCAGACAGTTGACTATAAAAGAGTGTTACTTAAAGAAAACCCCTTCCCATTTAATGCCATCAGCAATGGCACCACATGGAAGAGAAATGACACAAGACCTGAGAAAGAAAATAATTTATTTACACCACAAAGGTGAAGGCTACAAGAAGATCAGCAAAGCTTTACTTATCAGTCAGAATACTGTAGCAAAAGTGGTACAAAAATTTAAGAAAGATGGAACTGCAACCATCTCACAGAGACGTCCAGGACGTCCACGGAAGTTAACACCTCGACAGGAGCGTCTTCTGATGAGAAGGGTTGAAGAAAATCGGCAGGCAAGTTCACTGCAGTTATCTAAAGAAGTAGAAAGCCAAACTGGGGTGACTATTTCCCGTGACACAATACGGCGTACACTGCAGAGGAATGGCATGCATGGATGCCGTCCACGAAAGAAGCCTCTCCTAAAGCCCAGGCACAAAAAAGCCCGCCTAGAGTTTGCCAGGGCCCATGCCGACAAAGATGAAGACTACTGGGACTCTATACTCTGGAGTGATGAGACCAAGATAAATGTTTTTGGAACTGATGGCTTCAAAACTGTATGGCGTCGCAAAGGTGAGGAATACAAAGAAAAATGCATGGTGCCTACAGTGAAACATGGTGGTGGCAGTGTCCTTATGTGGGGCTGCATGAGTGCTGCTGGTGTCGGGGAGCTGCATTTCATTGATGGCATCATGAATTCACAGATGTATTGCTCTATACTGAAAGAGAAGATGCTACCATCACTCCGTGCCCTTGGTCGTCGTGCACTTTTCCAACATGACAATGACCCTAAACACACATCTAAGGCCACTGTTGGATTTCTGAAGAAGAACAGGGTGAAAGTGATTCAGTGGCCAAGTATGTCTCCTGATCTGAACCCAATCGAACACCTATGGGGAATTCTGAAGAGACAAGTTGAGCATCACTCTCCGTCCAGCATCCAGTCACTAAAAGAGGTCATTGTTGAAGAATGGAAAAAGATTGATGTTGCAAAATGTCGCCAACTTGTTCATTCCATGCCTAGAAGACTTGGTGCTGTCATTAAAAATCATGGAGGCCATACAAAGTACTAGATATAGTAGTTTTTGTTGTGGGGTGTACTCATTTTTGCACCACCCTAATTTGAGTAAAACTGAAAAATGTGTAATCTAAGTTATATTATTAACCTTACTTTCACGTTATAAGTTAAACAGATGTTATATTAAACTTAGTCTTGTAAACTTTTTGGAAATAGTTTTTGTGTTCATTGAGATATTGTTTAAAATGTTACTTTTCAAAGGGGGTGTACTCATTTACGCTGAGCACTGTATATATATAAAATTATGAAAATAATGAGTAACCTAGGGCAGCACGGTGGCGCAGTGGGAGGTCCTGGGTTCGATCCCCACCTTAGGGCCTTTCTGTGTGGAGTTTGCATGTTCTCCCCATGTTAGCATGGGTTTCCTCCGGGTACTCTGTTTTCCTCCCACAGTCCAAAAACATGTAGGTTCATCGGTGACTCTAAATTGTCCATAGCTGGGAGTGGTTGTATGTCTATATGTTTGCCTTACGATGGACTGGCGATCTGTCCGGGGTGTACCCCGCCGCTGGTCCGCAGTCGGTTGGGATAGGCTACAACCCCCCCGTGACCCTGCATAGGATAAGTGGTTCTGCTAATGGACTGATAGATAAGTAACCTAGCATGAGATACATTACAGATACGGGTCTGTGGGTTTACGTCCAGTTTGTATGTACTGTTTGTTTGTTTGTACAGATTCCTTCCTTCCTTCCTTCCTCTCCTTTGTCTCTTACCCCCCTCTCCCTTCATCCCTCCATCCTCTATGTCCCAGATGACTAGTGACCTTTACGCCTGTTAGTTTATACCCCTATGGATGGGCACGCCATGAAACGTCTCCTAGCAGTAATGGCTGCCTGTGTGTGTGTGTGTGTGTGTGTGTGTGTGTGTGTGTGTGTGTGTGCATGTGTGTGCATGTGTGTGTGTGTGTACCCACCAACTACTATAGCCTAATAGAATGACTTATGAACTGTCAAACTCTTTCGTATTCCATACATGTCATTTTCTCTCGGTGTGGTTGTGGTTTCGGCACTCCGCGCTCCGATTCGGAACGCTTCCACTCTCCACTCAACCATTCCGGAACACACATTTCCTCTCAACGTTCCACTCTGGCATTCCGGAATGCATTAGCCCACGGACCCGTCTGTTTTGCCCCTAAAAGCGTCGGTGTCCATCTCAGCGGTCTGTCTAAGTGGAGGGGCAGTGAGCATCCCCCTTCTCATCTGAGACGGCACTCAGCGCGGGGCTGAAAACTCTGCTCTCCAAAATGGCTGCAAGCCAGCAGAGCAACTCTACACTCAGCAGATACCGGCAGCACCCGGCGCCAGGGAAGTGGAAAATAAATGGCACAAACTCTTCTGTTGACCCAATTAAATTATCGTATGTTTGATATAATAATAGGGTCTCCAGCAACGCTTGAAAGACTCCAGTAAATAAAAACGCTGAAACATTTATTTTTATGGCGAAGACCCCACAGTCAGCTAAGCTGTTATCAAAGCCAGAGCTAAAAACAAACAAATATGGCCTAACAGTAAATCGCAGTATTTGAAAGTATTGTTTGACTCTTTGACTTTATAAACAATTATTTTTATGGACCGCCTCAGCCGTTAGACTTCACTGATCCTAAGCCTTTCGGTTTGTATCAGGAAAAACAGGGCCAGACAGACAAGCAGCAAAACTTTGAGTCAGAGAGTCAGCCATTCATTCAGTCAGTCAGTCATTCATTCAGTCAGTCAGTCATTCATTCAGTCAGACAGTCAGTCAGTCATTCATTCATTCAGTCAGTCAGTCAGTCTTTCATTCAGTCGGTCAGTCATTCATTCAGTCAGTCAGTCAGTCTTTCATTCAGTCGGTCAGTCTTTCATTCCGTCAGACAGTCAGTCAGTCAGTCAGTCAGTCATAGAGACAGACAGACAGACAGACAGACAGACAGTTGGACAGACAGACAAGCAGACAGACCGATAGACAGACAAGAAGACAGACAGTTGGACAGAGGGCGGAGAGACAGAAGTTGGACAGACAGGCAGGTAGACAGACAGGCTGGCAGGCACGCACGCAGGCAGACCGACCGACAGACAGACAGACAGACAGACAGACAGACAGACAGACAGACAGACAGACAGACAGACAGACAGACAGGCAGGCAGGCAGGCAGGCAGGCAGACAGACAGACAGACAGACAGACAGACAGACAGACAGACAGACAGACAGGCAGGCAGGCAGGCAGGCAGGCAGGCAGGCAGGCAGGCAGGCAGAGATGCAGACGGACAGACAGGCAGGCAGAGGCATAGACAGAGAGACTAAGAGGAGAGCTTTGCAGTTGAGTGGAACAACCTGCGTTCGTGAAAGTACCTGGAGGGCTGCCACGCAGCTCTCTGGGCCGGTCCGAGCCGGGCCGACGGGAAGAGGCTCTCACAGCGGAGGGCGGCCTGGCCCGTCACACGCGTCACCGCGGTGACCTCACGCGCCCGAGGGCGAAGGAACTCTTCAACCTGAGTTGAGGGTCCGCGTAACAGAAGTGGGTCTGGACGTCGTCACACGGAATTATGTGTGTGGTGGGGGGGGGGGGGTCCGCTACCGACGCCGTCCCCACGGACGCTGTCCAAATCCTGCGGTGGAGGGCTCGGAATGGTTTTCTCTTGCTTTTGTCGCGCAAGCGGTTCGCCTTTTTATTTTCCTCGGGGGCCCTCGAAATCGCGGAGCGCGTTGGCCGGCCCAGGGAGAGAAAGTCAAACAGAGGGAGATGAGAGCCGCAGGGGCCGAACCGAGGGGCCGGAGGGATCGGCGTGGAAAGCAGGGCCATCCGTAACCACGTGTCTCCCCCTTCTCCCTTCCCCCAGGCCAGAAGCAGCGACTACAGGGAGGGCAGGAAGGCGGAGGAGCAGGCAATGCTGGAGGCGAAGAAGGACGAACAGAGGAGGAAGGTATGGCAGTGGAGCAAAAAGAGCGCCTGAACTCCAACCCCCCCCACCCCCCGTCTGTCCGTCGCACCAGATGCCCCCCAGCCCAGACTACCCCCGACCGGTGTGAGAGGGCCCACCCTGCTTATCTTTATTTGGGTATTAGCTTGGACGCTAGCCACTAGTTTTCGCACGGTCTCCTGATTCCCACGTAATATCTGCTCCTAAACCGCAAGACAACCTACGATAAATATCGCGCCTATAAGACAGTGAACAGTCTGGCCCTGTCACCGTATAATAAATGCAGCTTCCATCGTGTGCGTTCATTCGTGATCTTTTCTTGAGATGTTGCGGATAACCGGACAATCAACTCCACCGCTGATAAGATATCTTTACAATGGTCTAAGGTTTCCTCTCACCGAGGACATTAACAATCTCCCATATTTCCTTTCAACTTTGCGTATAATACATTATATTTATAAAGCGTTTTTCAAAGCACTCAAAAGACGCCGGTGTAGCGTTCACTGTCTAAACAACAAGAGGAACAGCGAGAAAAACATACACTCGCTGCCTTCAAAAAACATCCCCCCCCCCTCCCTAAATACTACCGAACCTAGATTGGTCTACAG
>JAVQJS010058021.1:0-23538 GCA_036024795.1 Galaxias rostratus | reverse complement strand
GGTAGGGATAAATCTTTTATGTCCATAACATCCATATTTCTGTAAAGCTGCTTTGTGACAAATTGTTTTTGTAAAAAGCGCTATATAAATAAAATTGAATTGAATTGAATTGAATATGTGACTACTTCAGTCTATAGAAGAACTGAGTGTGTAGCGCTTAGCATGGGTAGCTATAAAAGCTGGCCCAAGGAACTGGAAATTACCTGAGTGGTGAGCGTTGAAGGATGCTTAGTGAAGATGTGGGGGACAAACAGCATGGAAAAGTTCATCCTTGACCGGGTTTTGGAGGGCGTGTGGGGGGGGGGGGGTGTGAACAATCATCACTAAACAGCCAATTAATCAAGGCAAATTCCCATGGTATGGCACTAATATTAGTGCCATCTGCTTTCTTTCATGTTTGGCACAAAGAGGTGAAGGGGGAGGGAGGATGGATGGATGAAGGCGGGAGGAGGAGGAAAAAGAATGAGTGTATAAGTCTCCGAGGTATGGCCGCAGATGGCACGTCTTACGGCTAGCCCACCCAAGAGACGGTCGCACGGTGTGAGTTAAATGGACACGAAGACAGGGAGGATCGGACACATGGTAAACCAATAAGGAGTCTCACAGGGTGTCATTACAATCACCCTAATCATCCCCACCGCCATCGACGTCTCCTTACCATGTCCAACGAAGCCATACTCATCTGCAGGGCGCTGGCCAGGGCTGTAGCTTGCGCTGAGCCACCTGTGATAACACAGGCCGTCTGGGAGAGAGTCTCTAACAGAGAGAGAAAGGGAGATGTACAGTTTAGCAGCAAGTGTCAGGGACTGGCCAGTCCTGATTGTCCTTTAAACAGTGGGGGATTCATTTAAATGGCCACAAGGGACTTTAATTACACATGTGTAGGGACTAAATGCATGGCCTCTCTCTCTCTCACATAGGTAAGCAAGCATCGACACTTGAGCTCAGAAAAAGATAGACAAAAACTTCTTTGTGTAGATTGACAAAAAAATCCATTCATGCATACATGAAACCCTGGACACAAGAATTGCTCTTTTTCTCCAGGTGTATTAAGCAGTGAAACGCTAGGCCGTGTTTATTTGTGTTTCCTTGATTGTGTAGTGTTACCTGCCCTGACATGTGCACTACCTGGCATCTGTTGACTGAAAACACCCATCCTTGTCTGACCAACTTAAGAGACTGCAAGTTATCTTTTCTTGTGAGACAATGAGGCACTTCAGCGTTATTCAAATAAGTAAATTCCATTCTAAACATACACCATCTTAAAAAGTCTTAATGACTTCAGGGGTTTTCTTTTTAAAGACCATTGAGAACAAAGCAAGGGTACACAAAAGCTATTTATTGAAATAAATAAAAATAGATATATGTTGACTGAATCGAAAGAATTAGTGGAAGAGACAGTTGAAAATAAATATGCCATGCATATTCTGTAACAATGACAAAGGTAAATCTTTAATTTGACTAATCTTGTACCTTTAACAATGGACTCTGCAGCAGCCAAGTCTCGTTTGTATGTCACCTGGAGGACATGTCAACAGTCAACATTACTAAATGTACACAAACAGATCTCTGCCATTTATTGTACTTTTAATGAATTGTATCTGTTTTACTTCTCATAACAACCTCTGCTAGCTATGTAGTTGTCAGAACAATGGCTGCACACGATATAACCTATTCTTTGAACGGGCCCCCCAATAGCTCACCTTCCATAGCGAAGGCGGACCTTCGATAAGCTTGGCTTTGGTGCCACAATACTGCAGTGCCAGATGGAGGCACTCCGTGCCAAACTCAAAGTCCAACTTGCTGCACTGAAACATTGACACAGGAGATACGAGGTCGTTGACAATGGTTGACAGTTGCAGACCATAAGTGCTGTGTCCGGATAGATAGCTTTTCATAAATATTCTCGTCGGGGAAGTCTTGAATGGACAAACAAAGAAAGATGAGGAAAACTATAATGACAGAACCTGACAAGAGTTTTTAAGGGGGATCTACTTTGAGTCAGCGTTGGGATAACTCAGTGGAGTCGGATTGCGGTCTCTGAAGATCAAAATTATCCTTGGATTGAGACAATGAGCTCATGAGGCTGACGATATGAAGATACAGTGCAGACTACAAAGGCCATGTCCTGCTACCTGAGATAGTTCACCGGCAATATTTTATTGAGTTATAAAAGAGAGGTTTTTTTTCTTCTCAGGACCCTGAACTTTAGAAGAGAAATTACAGGAGAAATATGGACCTAGTCCTGGGGTAATCTGACCTTTAGCATTTTTCTAGCAGGACAAAAGACTACACTGGGGACCAGATAGAGTGTCTGCCCTTTGTCTTAAGGCCCTGAGTCCTGCCTCCCTCAATGAATGTCACGCTGCAAATGTGCAGCTCGAGCAGCTTTTAGTGAAACATCTTATACAGTGCTAACTTTTGACGGACAGAAGGAAGTGGGGGGGATTGTAAACTCTAAATTTTAGGGATCACCATTAACATCCCTGCAAATTTGGAGAAATTGTTACTTGACTGAACTTGACACAGTGGCATGAATCAAAGCAAATCTATGGGGAATGTGAGAGCCAACACTGACAGGGCTCTCAAGTAATCTGAAATTTGTATGCCAGAAACAAAAATATCTGCAGACAAATGGGGCTCCAATTGAAGCCATACTTTAGCTTTTTTGGCATCCTTCAAAATGACTGGTATCTAAATCTCCATCTAATGGAGACAAGGTTCAAATAGCACAGTATTGAAGTGTCGGTACTGTTTGAGTAAATAAATTAAAAGGGGCACGCTTCTGCACTAAGGGATTCATGACAGACTTAAACCAGTCAAATTTATAGGCCCACTGTCTATATCATAGTTTCATATTAACGGATGTATGGTATGCATTAAAAGTGAAATCCTCTCACAAGTTTTTTAAATGTATTCAAATATACTAAATTTAATCCTAATCCCTTTTATACCTACTCCCTTTTATAGGCAAACCCTTCTACTGCTGTGTGCCAGGGTATATGCACATGTCATTTCTTTGTAGTGAAAGCAATAGCATCATCATCACCGCAACTACCAGTGGGAAACCCTGCAGGTCCTGTCAAATCTGTCGAACAATAAAGGCCTGCTATGATGTATGGAAATCATAAAGTTCTTTGTCATCTAGAGGGCACATCTTGAACCACTAGAGTAAGATAAAACAACTTAATAAACATGCTGGCTATTGCAAATCCAAAAGGTGTCAGGCTGTCAGCTGTATTCCATGACTATTTCATAGGATGATGGGTAAAACATAAATAAATAATGTAGTATGCTTGTCAAAGTCAGGCTTTAAGAAATAAGGCCAGTTGTTTTCTGGCAAATGGGGACAAGGGATACATGCGGGCATCATTGTCTACCCTGTGATAGGCCTGGCAGATGACGTCATAAAGGAAACCCTGAGGCATTTCACTGGCCCTGTACTTGGCTCTCTCCAGAGAGTGATCCAGAAAGCCCTCAGACGTGGTGGCTATCACTGTGGAAACCAGAGGTCGGATTGCCCCGGCTGCCTGGAGCAAAAAGAAAAGAAAAGAAAACAGATACAAGGTTCATCTTCCATTTTAAAAAGGATACCACATTGACCTGTTAACACAAACCTTAGAACGATAACAAATCAAACCTAGGCAGCACAGTCTGACAATGCCATTCTTAGAAAAGTACTAACATTTCAGTTACAACAGCTTAAACTGATCAAGACCAAGAGATAGTATGACAGAGAAAAAAAGACATCCGGTTTTGTTAAAATCAACATGAATCATGCTTTTTGATGAAGACTGACATCTACCATGAACAACGAACCTGTAAGGTACTAAATTCTAAACATCTGGAAGTCACACTTTTTTTATCTAACTCATACATACAGTAAATGATTTATATCAAACAGCCCTTAACCTCGCCACCAAATTTGACCAAACCCCAACAATGTTTGATAATGGTAGGAAGACTTTCACAACTTTTTGAACAAAACACAGGATGGCTTCATCATTGGGGCAGCTAGACTGTTTTGATGATAAAATTTACTCATAATTTATACACGTTGGGTATGTGAGAGGGATGAGTGAGCCATCGTGAATGTGGATCAGAGACAATGAAGATAAGGAACTCACCCCTTGTTCTTTGGCACCTATGCTTATCTGGTACAGGAAGTCTTCGTCCACAAAGGGCCGCACAGCATCATGTATGATGACCACCTTAGGTATGGCTAAAGCCGGTCCAGTCTCTCCTTCTCCGAGAGCTAGAACTCCATTGAATATTGATCTGTGGCGAGTAGGACCGCCTGGCACCACCCTGACTTTTGTGTGGTGGAAGCGCTGGACAATGTCCATCATCAGGTCTATGTTCTCCTTGGCAACCACAACAACAATGGTTTCTATCCATGACACCCTGCCAAGAAGACATTCAACCGTTTTATCAACATTGTTTTATCAATGCACATTGTTGAGGTACATTTTTTAGAACAAAATCCTCAATTTGCATGCACTGCAACATCCAGTAGGTCTTTTCTTTTCAACTTATGCTACCCTGATCATCTCTGACTTTTGTTCAGTGCACTAAATGGCGTAGCCGTAATAATTAATATTATTTCGGCATACCAGTGTATCCATGCTATATCCTTGCCAGACAAGCAAAAAGGTGCATGTCTACCATTGGCTGGCTCGCTTTATAACCAATACATTAAGTCTCCCATATCAGGGCCAACCAGACACGTAGCAATAAAAAATATGAATACGGTTTAATTAGAAACTATTGCAAGTTTATTTCTGATTGAAGTGAGCTGAGAAGTTATTCATAGAGGGTTTTCTCAGGAATGAAAAGGCAAGGGTATTGAGTAAGCACCTGGTACCCCTGGAGTCCACGGACATGCCCTCACAGGACTATAAATGTTTCACTAAATTGAGTCTCAATTATTTAGCAACGGTACTCTATATCTCTGACAAATGGGCAGTCCGGGTTGGGATGAATGACATATAGCTTTTCAAAGCAAGACATTACCTTTCGAAAGCTTGAATGGTATAACTTATCAGCGGTCTGCTGAGAAACGTGCAAAACTGTTTTGGTGTGGGTAGCCCTGTTCTCTCTCCAGAGCCGCCAGCAGGAAGAACCACGGCCACCGAGAAATCTATGCAGCCCTTCTCCGTTTTATGTTCGCATGACCCAGCCACAGGAGCTGAGAAATGCCGTGGCTTAGAAGGCCAATCCATCTCGCCCATTTCTTCTTGTATGCCTTCGTTCGGTCAGTCATGGGAAATCATAACAAAGACAGTTGCGAAAATGATTAATCTTCAGATGTCGACCAGACAGGCGGAGTTTAGGATGGTAAACGTGGAGCTTCGCCCCTATCCTAATTTCCCACCACCAACTGCACTCAGTGCGCTGCTTTTGCAATGTTAGACTGGAATTAGCCATGCGCTTTATAATCGTCGCGACAGCAAGATCTTTCTCTATCATTCATGCTTTTAAATATTGTATTTATTTTGTATAGAAGTGAAGCACCTCGACGGCATTTAACGGATTAGCGTGCAAATAGGCACCGTTGGGAATGAAAGACAACAAGAACATTTTAAATTGCTGTAATTCGCTATCACTATCAACAATGTGGTAGTGGATCAGATTTGAAATTTTTGATGGTTCTCTTGAGATAAACTTTGTTAATAAGCATGTGTGAATCGAGGGCAAGTATCTTTATAGAAAATAAATTAGGACAATTATAGATTAGACTTGATATTTATTTTATGCAAATACGATGAGAACAGTAATAAAATATGTTATTTTATTTTTCAAAGACAAAATATTGCTTTCACCAGCTGAATTATTTAATTGTAGCATAAAGATATGGTTCATTAAATGTGTGTCTTAGTCAATATATTACATGCATTTTATACATTTCTATAAACAAACTGTGAAAGACAACTTGACAACACTTTGTATTTTGTATTGTGTATTTGTGTGGTAATTGTTTCAGATGGCATGTTTCCATCAATGTGGCTATACCTGTTGTTCTAAATTTGAATACATCTGTAATACAATACATTATTTACACAGGCTACATCGCAGAGCTTTGATTTCCAAAAAGCCATTAAGGTTGTTCAAGTTCCAAGTGGTTGAGCCACAAGGTCTTCATTTATAGTTACTATGAATCCCTTTAGGCTCTTAGCGTCAGCCACGCACTGTCTATTTACAAGTCCCATTCAAAGAGAGAAATAATCCATGGCCACAGTTCCTAGTGTTCCATGTCATTGACTCAGGGTTCCACCTCATGCCAATTCTCATTCAGCCTGCTCTTCCCCTTCTTCTTGGTCTTGGTCTTGTGTTTGTGGAGAAGTTGAGGCTGGGACAGGACTGCCTCCTCAAACGTGCTGCCCGATTCATTCTGCTGCCTCGAATACCTCTTACATTTGCATGAGGTGACTATGGTAATTTTGTAAGTTCTGGAACTACCGTCTTGGCACTGTAACTGGATCCGTTGGGTACGGGTCTTGTCGTTGACGCAGCGCCAGTCCTGGCTGTTCCGACGGCTCGAATACCTTTTGCCATAGCCTCTGCCAATCCAGTTATGGAGCATCTGAGCAGGGAGGCACTCCCCGGCACAAACTAGCTCCTTTATAGGACTGAGGCTGGTACACTGGCCGTCAGAGATGTACTTGGTGGACCTGAGCTCTCTGCATCCCACTTGGCCTCGCTCTGAGGGAAATAAACACAAGGGTGTGAAAACCAACCCAGTCCATCTAAACACATTATTACACTGGCAAACTCAGTGAGACACATTTTTCCCTTTCAATTTTAACTGAAGGATGCAAAACAGTTACATAGGATAGAGACAGAAAGAAAAAGGGAGAGAAATGCAGGTTCTTTTGTTGTTCAAGGCATAATGTAAACGTTTTCAGTGGAAATGGCAAATTTTCTTTGCATGAGAAGACAGGCTTTAGTTTTGTGAATGGCAGCAGGTTTTATAGTAGGATTATCTATGTTCAACTGGAAAGGCTATTAACATTGCTCAGATTTTGCCTAAAGCCCCTCCTCCCTCGCCCTATACAGTAACCTAAACCCAGACTCATTCACCTAGTGCTATACACCTAAGTGACAATGCACCCCCTTCTCTGTGACATTGTGTGATGACTTAAGAAAGAAGAGGCTCTCTTTTCTCTTCTTCATGCTTGGGCTATTGAGAAAGCTTCAGTCAAACAGCCCCGCAATCACAGACTTCCTGTGTGTAGGAACACACCTTCATTCAACTGCACTGACACTGGATCACTCTCCAAACAGCGCCTTTTCTGAGAGACTCGTCTATGCTATAATGCCGAAGGGTGTGCATTGCATAGGAATGAGCCAAGCTTTTCCTCATCTGACATGCCTATTGTGGGTATCTGATAGTCACTGGAGGGTGCCACAGCTTTACTGAGCACAAAAAATTAGATAAAAAGGGATTAACATTATACTGTAAGGTTTTTAATTTTAAATGCAAATAATTATTGCAGAGATATGATGATGCAGTTTATAGTTGAATAGCTACCTATTAGGCAAGCAAAAGAATAATAATAATTACAATACTACTACTAATAATAATAACAACAACAATAATAATAATAATAATAATAATAATAATAATAATAATAATAATAATAATAATAATAATAATAATAGGAGCGTGATTACGGTCATTTGACAAAACGCGTTCACGTCTCTGAAGTGATGTGGTATTCTTCCGAATTGAAAGTTTACTCACCAGGTCGGTCTTGCGAAGCACTTGCGCCTCTGACTCCGTTTCTTGCATGGTTCAAAGAAACGTTGCTTGGAGCATCTTGTAACTGTGTGCCCACGTGTGAGTATATGATCTCGGTAGCATCATTTTTGAAGGCTTGGCAACTCTTCATAAGAATACAAAACCAAAATAGGAGAAGGAGCGACACACGTGCGCTCAAGTGCATCTCTGCTCCTGGGTATTTGGGAAACGCGGATTCCGTGTCAAGTGTTGGGATGCTGTGCCTCTGATGTTTGTAACTGAGACTTAGAGACACCTTTTCCTTTTTATATAGCTTATGCCGCGTCTTGTTTGGGCAATTGCTCAGGTAGGCTACACATCTTCGAAAGTCCGCATTCAGCATGGGTGTGATTGGATAGATAACAACGCCCATTTTAGACGCACTGCATCCTCAACATCTGGCAGGAGACTGATTTTCAGTGCCATGGAGCTTAATTCATTGATTGTTTATCATTGTTTTTCTAATCATATTGTTTAAATGGCCACAGTAATCCATTTGTGAAACGTATTTTTATCTCTAAAAAGAAAATGTAAAATCTGAACTTGGACCAAGCTCTTTCAAATTCGTAGATACCTTTTTTTAATGTAATTGTGTACGCATTTATTTTTGGTGTGGGTCAAAAATTGTAAGCCTACTGCTCAGTCTCAGCTAAAAATATTTAGCTTATTCAGAACACTGTCATTGTCCTATGATATTCTTAATAGTCCTGACTTGTATCGCTCCCTTTCACATAACTAAAGATTGAAAGCTAAAAGCTATAGTGGTACAATTTGCACCTAGTACCTGGATGCGTTTGGATCTGTTGCTGAAGAAAATGGATTGCATACATACGTTTGACGGGGACAGTCATTTCGGACTTGCCATACTGTTGTGAAAAATTTATAATTCAGTCTAATTGTTGCTTGTGCATGAAATCTGATATATCCTCTGTTTACTTCTGAGCTATGAAAGAACCATACCATCAATAAGGCGTTTTGGAGTTCTAAATCAAAACTCTATACCACGCAATTTTTCTGAAGGTATGGGAAATAATGGGAATATCAGTTTTTTTCATTGTAGTGTCGCGATACCAGACCTAGCTCTGCATTTGACAGGAAGAGACAGGGGATGCAAAATGATTGTAAGCAATGACATCAGGAACGGAGCCAAGTTAAATGATAATTGGTATAACTTGGAAAACGTCCCAGAAAGAGCCCTGCTGTAAATGTATCATTCCGAGCAGTTTGTTTAATCATTTTTCAAATGCCACCAGGACTGGGTGGAACTTACAATTGAGTTAAATCTAAAACTTAAATCTTAGTTTCGCATACTTCATCAAACAATTTCGCATGCATGCTTAGAAAATCATAATGACATAAAATTGCCCTTAGTAATATAAAATGCCCAGCGTTTTTCTACCTTCTTGTGCATGACTGAACGGAAATTTTTAAAAACTATTTCCAATTGCAACAGTGTATAGACGCCTGTATTGAGTTATATTAAGAAATCTTGTGAACGTATGCCATCTAGTGCCATTTAAATAAATAGCAGTAATGTTCCAACATTAGCATTAATAATAATACATTTAATTTATGGGCGTCTTTCTAAACACCCAAGGTCACTGTGCGATACCAGAGTTCCAAAGTATAGGTATAATGTTGTTGCCTTACCTTGAAGACTTACCTAATGTTTATTCACCCCAAAAATGTTATAGATATTAATGAATAAAATAATTCATGAAAAAACGTGGAAGGATTGCCATTGTATTTTTGTTTGTTATGATGCAAAAGGAAAGCCGGTTGCAACAAATGGAGTATTGGTGCATGGTCTGTAGGGATTATGTAAAAATGGAGGTCTGCGAGAAGGGAAGGACAGATTTTCAAAACCTGATATTAACCTCAATACATATTTTGTTAAGGTCAACATTTGAATCATGTAGGCCTGTTCAATCAACTTTCAGGAAAGAGGTGACTCTTCAAGTGTTGGATTAAGGACATTGATGTGTGCCAACATTACCTCTCTAAACAGTACCTTTGTTACTATGCTTAGGCTCTATTTAGCAAAACAACTGTTGGTAATAGGACTGCTCAGCTTCGATGATGTCTGCTTAGTTAGGCTACTTGAGCACCACTTACCTTAGGCTAATGAACATGAAATAACATTATTTATTTTGCCTTTGTTGTGGCTTTTTACTCAAACAATAACGCTTAAAGACATCCTTTTGATTTGTTAATTCTGTGGTGAAAATATATTATTGACAGCTTTAATTAAACAATTGTTGTTAATATTTTGTGATCACTAAAACTTTTAAACTATTTTCTCAACAGAATGCTCTATTATGTCCCTGCTGCATTTTCAGTTTTTCACTATTTGAAATGCTTTTGGCTGAATAATAATAAAGTAAGCCTACAACCTTTAACTTATAATATTGTTGGTTATGTTACGATACATTTCCATATGGCAGGTTATACCTTGAGTCTTTCAGATCAACGAAATTAGTTACCATAACATCAACTGTTCTTTGAGTGAACTATACTTCACTCATACTTCACAAATAATCAAATAAAATCAATTACAGGTAAACTCTTATATTTTATATAAGCAATCATTTTGTAACCAAGTACACTGCAATCAACCATGTATGATCAAAATCCATCACATGGGCAGATATAGTTATCTTTCAAATGGCAAAGTATGTCTTTCCAGGAATCATGAGACACCTCATTTGCCTTCGAGTTCTTCTTCATAACAACCAGCTAAAAAATATCAGATACTGTAACTGAGCTCAAATTAAACTCAATATTCTCAATTTGTGTTTGTGAATGACAAATGGATTGCTAAGAAGACTGGAGAGCTAACCCCAAAAACTACTAGTCAAAGGACAATTCAGGAGTTACTCTTGAATTTTAATTTGAGGTTTCTTTGCAGTTTTCTTTCCTAAATCCATTTACATTAGAGCCAGGTTATCGTCAGTATGGGGTGTGGTACGTGCCATCACTGCAGATATGGGATAGAAGTAAATGGATCTGAATTAATGATGGCTGCACAGTTAAAGGTTAGGTTAAATACCGTCTTTACTCACTTCATGTCTAATTAGAATTACCACATGGTAACATAACGTTTTTTAGAAGTTCATGCAGAGATCCATCATGCAGTTCTCCACCTTGGACTGGAAGTCTGGCTCCAATGTCAGAAAGACAAAGTTTGGAAATTCGACCCATTTCCACCTTAAAACCACCTTACTCAAAGTAATCTTTTAGCTACCTTTAGATGATTTGCTTGAGATTAACGCACTGGGATGTTGAGTATCGATTTAAATTAAATGTACCTTTCTTTATATATTTGAATTTTTATCCCTGAAACACAGATGTAAGATTATTTGCCTTCTGTAAAAGAAAGGGGAACCATAGAATATGCCAATGTTTTATAGAATATAACGTACGTTAATCCAATTAAACTATTCTTATGGTAGTGAAGTAAAGTTGTGACTAAAACCAAAGGATTCACCAACAACACTAAGGTTAATGTTTATTTATTAAATTTTGCAATCAAGATTCTCTTCTGCACGCAATATTGCTGTTTATCGTGGGATAAAAAATATATATCATAAACCTTTCTGCACCAAGCATACATGACCCCCTTGGCCAATCAACAACGTGGAACATCTATTCTCGCGAGTCTATTCTACTGTCACTTAAGGCATAATTATCATTTTTAGACATCTATGTACGTTTAATCAATAATTATATTCATATCACTCATTCCCAAAAGCCTTGGCATATTTCTAACAAGCCTATTGGTCTTTTCACATAAATAAATAAGGACGACATTACATAATTGCGCTCCAAAACACAAACAAATAAAAAGACAGAAAGACAGACCACACTTTGTCTTATAAAACTATTGTCTTACGTGTAAGCGTTATGTGTAGCAAGTTTTAATTTATTATCAATAAGGGGTGTCTGTACCGGTTTGGATTAGCTTAGAAGTTGATGGGTTTTGCCCCACTTGTAGGGCACCTCCAAGATGGCAGTTTATTTCATGGCCAGGGCCCTATCGAAAGACCCACTGTGTGTCTGGGGTCAGAGATTCATGAGTATATATTACAATTTTTCTCTCTGTTGTGCTTCCAATGCTCTTGCTCTCGTCTTGCAAGCACACAATCCTTAGTTGTCTGTGGCTACAGAATTTGGCTCAGGGCTACAGGGCTCTTTTGATTCTTGGAGGTCAGAATGATTTTCTTTGCAGGTCTGCTCTAATGATAAGTCCTGCATGGCTTCTGTTGTGCCCTTTACTGATTCAACCTCTTCTGGGGAAAAACAATTAGATGGAGATCAGTCAGCAAGCATTAACAATTATCAACTGAAGTTGCAAAGTTTTGCAAAAAATCCATTTATTTGAAATATTTTTAATAGTATAAAGTTGAATTGTAGACTTAAAGAATATGTTGTTTAAGTAATTGGCAGTACCTTTTCTGTGTTGCTCCATTAGCTTGGCCGACTCTTCCTCATGCTTTTCTCTCTGCTCCTGCAACTTCTTACAAACCTTTTTATGAGTAAACCAGTGCATCTTCTGGCAAGCTTGTCCACAGTATATCACCTGGAGAAAGGGGCCAGCTATATTTAATATCGCTCCCATCGGACTATACATTTCGGTTTGATGCATTCTGAAATGTATCATGGATTCTCCGTAACAGTACCAAAAACCCAGTTAGATATACACTGAACATTAACCAAGAATGTTCTATATTTTCCTTGCATGGTTAGAGCAAGTTGAAAGGTTCCGAGAATTTTTCTGTTGAATGTCACGGAATTTGGCAATAGGATCTTGGGGAGATGGAGCACTGGACTGAGGACACACCAACTAGAGACCTATGGTGGATGGAGCAGTAAATACAGGCTTTGGCCCAAGACACAGGGTACAGGTATAAATAACTTAATGCTAGAATCTGGAAAAGTAAAAACGTTTGTGCCCCATATATTGTGTTTCTCTTTGACCACTACGTACACAAAGTGTGAGCTGTACATTTGCTGTGCATATTATCAATAAACCATTACTTTTTTGTTTTTGCGAAAGTGCTTCATTACTTCAAAGGGTAATTTCCATCTTTAAACATGTTTTGTTCCAAAGTGTATGACACATTCTACTCTAACTCCGCACGCACGCACGCACGCACACACAGACACACGCATTCACGCACACACAGGCACACGTGCACACAGGCACACACACCAACTTAGTTGTCTGTGGCTGTAGCAACGAGCTAAAGTATAGGAGGCTTTTTTAATAAACCTTTCCTCAAATGAATTTCCACCCCTATTCAGATTTTGTAATTACAGTGATTGGATTCAAATAGGAAACATCCCTTTTGGTTAACATACGATATTAGACCCACCATTCTACAGATGGAACATCTCTTCTCTGCACCCTTTTCCCCACAGGTGGTGCAGAACTCAGAGTCCATGAAGCCCACCTGGCCTGTAATGGCCTGGGTCAGAACAGAGATAGCTGTGGGATCGTTCCCCTGTCGGGGAAAGATTCAAAAGGTTATAAAGCAAGGTGTGGCAAAACCATATGCTATAGACAAAATCAAAACATAATTATAAGGGGTTTTCAGATACAATTATAGATTGCTCACTCAAGAATTTTAACTAGAGTCCTCATTTAATCACTTGAGATGTTTGAGCAAGGGTGCTTCACTCACAATCTCCACAGGGGCAATACTTCTGACCAGCTGCTGCAGCAGAGTAGCGTCGCTGTAGGGGAATTTACGGATGCACTCTCGGACAAACTTTTCCTGGAACACTGGGAAGCCGTCACTCTCTCGACCTTTTAGTAAGCTGGGGGTGATTGAATGAGGATATCATTTATGTTAAGGTTATATAAATCAGCTGTAGACTGACATGACTATTATCGACAACCGCTAGTCAAAATGGATGGTTAATTTAAGAATTCCAACAATTTGTTTGACCGTTGAAACACAAAACCTACCTTTTCATGAGGCCGTCCAGCTTGTCATCGCGCTCCTTGAGGAACGAGGCACACTTGCCGAGCACGCAGCTGACGTAATGCATCTTCATGGCCAGCACCTCGTTCATGTCCTGCTGCTTGACGCACTTCTCGCAGATGAGCTCCATCACCCTCCGACACTTCTCCAGGGCCTCCACCTCGGCCAGAACCGGGTTCTCCTTCACCAGCAGAACCATCTGTGAGGGCAGATGGAGAGAGCAACACAGTGCAGTCCTTCAGTGAAAACATTACTGACATTGCAATCACTCGCAACATCCTTTGTTTTGTCCGAGGAAAGCCAGTAGCTTTGATGAACATGAATGGCAGACAGGTGAATCACTTTGACAGGGTTGAGGTTGGTGCTCATGATGATCTTGTGGAGAGGTCCAGCCAGCTTGGGGGGAAGCTTGGGCTCCTTTTCCAGCCCCTGGACTTTGGTGTAGTAGTCCAGCCTAGCCCGCGAGAAGAAGTTGTTGATCACGGTCACACAGTCATGCTGCCCTAGGGTGGAGAAAGAATGCATCAATGAACTATGTCCAGTGGTAGGCTCTTTAACACTCTCATTCTCAATAGTGTGCCACGACACCTGACACAACAGAGCACGTCAATGTGGACCATTCAGAGTTTTCTTTCATCCGAACAGCAGGGCATGATAGGCTGACAGCTAAACGTACCAACAAAGGCCGCCATTTGTGCAGCCGTGCGGCCCACTGAGTTTACAACATCCGTCTCTGCCCCAGCGTCCAACATCATCCATGTGATGTCAGTCTTCCCTATAGACAGATTAAGAGAAAAGCCATGTCACCCCAACATCGATAGATTCAAGGAAAAACTTCAGAGGTCTGTTTAAAGACCCTGTCCAAGGAAATTGCAAATGAATTACAGACATTTTGGGTCACTTAAAACAGTACTAAACATAACTACCTGATAGACCAGCAAACATCAGGGCTGTGTAACCGTGCTCATGCTGGTTGCAGTTTACGTCTGCCCCGTGCTGCAAAAGGAGCTTGCACATGTCTGCCTTGCCTTTGTAGGCAGCGTGCATGAGGGGAGACATTCCATTCTGTGGAGATGTACATTCATCAGTTGGCAATTTGTATTTCACTAATGAACCTTTATTTTCACCAGATAAGACCTCATTGAGATTCAAAATATAATTTACAAGGGTGTACTGGCCAAGCATGGCGGTAGCACAGAATAAGCATAAGTGATTATAAAACAGACACAATAAAAACAAAAGACAACAAAACAATAAATAACACTACCAATGAACCAGTATAGTACAAGCCATGTATTCAAAATGTATGATTAAGCACTTGCATCTTAACAATTGTCTCACCAGGTAATATAAATTTAGGTTAAAGTATTGAATCATTAGGTTCCCAAACATTCTGCAACATATTCTAGTTTAAGGAAGCGTAATACCTAAAGGGCCTTTTCTGGCACTCCTGGGGTCTATTTAAACCAGATTCAGATAACTACCTTGGTTCCACATTGTGCAGTATCCAAGCACTGTGCTTTTCATCCAAGCATTTAGAGCAGAGTAAGTCTTGTAGGTTCATCATATATCCAACCGGATTGTCACAGTGGTTTACTGACTTTCACACCAAATGGATTATTGTACATTTTTTGATTTTGGAGAGTTAAAACTAAACCTTTGTAATTACTTCTGGAAATACATGATGTGACCATGTTGTCGGCCTCAAACCTGTCCTAACAACACACCTAATATACATGATGCAAAACCAAATTGAACACACAATTCAGTACAATCCTTAGCTTGTCTGGTTTCTGATTCATACATGTCCTCCCCAACATCTGATTCTGACAGTTCACACTAAAAGAGCAAAGACAAGCCCATTGAGTGACTCGACAACCTCTTGTGTCTCATTGTACTCAAGTTATGAACAAAACACTTTGCTTTAATGTTAAAATAATGTTACGAACCCCTCAGGTTGACAGTATGCAACTTAAGTAACTTTTGCCACACCAACCTGAAAACAAAGCATTCTATTCACAACCTAGCTTGGTTCAAGGTACATTTTAAATAGTTCACCTCATCCAGGCAGTTGACTCGAACATCCTTGAAGCCCAACAACCGGGAGGCTTCTTGAACATTACCTAGACAGAGATATTGAAAATGACACTGTTGATTGTTGACGTCTTAGGCACACTGCAGACAAGCGCACAAGATCACTTTTTGCTAAATTGCTTGCGCCTCCCTAGACCCTTAGAGAAAAGTGCATTTTAGTGATTGAACGAAAAACATTAGTTGAAATTTATGCTCCCCTTTTTTGTTTGAAAATCCAGTGCAAAAGTCTACGATTAAGGAATCTCTATCATCATTTACACGCAAATTGAAATTGAGTGATCGTAGCACGGGTACCACAAACACGCACTTATCTTTCCACAGACAATGACGTGTTGTTTTATTTTGATAGTTTTTTATTTTGAGCAGATATACTTTACAGTATCATCTAGCTCATTACTACCCTCCTATAAAATTAATAAAATTATAACTCGCTAGGTTCTTAACGTTTGCCCAGAATTAGCCTAGCATTAGCTAACAAACTAGCCATTCAAGCCAAGGCACGGCGTACCTGCAGCGATAACCTGGAACAATTCTTTCTCTGTCACAGATAAATCTCCTTTCTTTGGGGCAGACATGCTCGCAGTTAATAAAATAACGCAGAATGCACAAATGCTACGAACAAAGTCAGTAAGGAGCTCTGCTTTGAAGGATTTACAGTAATAGTTTGTGGTTCAATCTAGCAGTCATTAGGACTGTACCATTATTTACAATTGGTGTGCTTATGGTTATTTCAGATAATTCAAAGACTCGCTTTTACTTTGTTCAATACAATATTGCATTCAATATTTTCAATTCAACTTTCACTAGGCAAATGAAAGTAAATAGTTGGTAAATACAGTTTGATACAATGTGACTGTTTGTAGCCGAAATCTAGCGCACCCCATCCATTCGATCAAATACGGATGTTCCTCGAAAGTCTAGAAAGTTCAGTGTTGATACATTTTACAACACGTGCAAAAAGATTTGTTTTAAAAAATGAGAAAAAAATGTATGCTGATTCAATAAGTATTTTAGGGATTTTTAGTTCTGTGTATGTTATTATTATGTATTTATTTAACTGAACCGACGGAGATTATTTAAACAGCAGGAAATTGTAGAAAGATATAAAAAAATATATTTTTTTACAAGCCTTTGTCTTTTCATGAGAAAAAAGTATTGGTAATGTTAACGTGTTGAATGGAGAAACTCTTGAGAGACAAGACTGTTTAATCGTTACCAAATAACACACCTTCCCCTTGTGCATTCTTCTAACCAATCACGGTTCAGCCTTGTTCGCTGGACAGTATCACCTGCTCCTCACTGCGGTAGGATATGTCATAGTACCAAACTTAGACAAGACCGGATAAGTTTGATTACCATTGTTATAGAAGTTCTGCTTCTGCCAGCCAGGAATAATTAGAGACGATGGTTTGTGGTGGCTTTATTTGCACTAAGAATTCCCTCTGCGCTATCAACGTACTATATGTTGTAAGTATTTCATGATTGTTTTACTTTTCACTGTTGATATCACTGTGACTGCGTCTTCGCAGACGTGATAGGAAACAGGATCTTATCAGGTTTTTGCGTGTCGGAGTAGGGTTCTATTCATACGAATGTAATCTTAGTATGCCTGCAACACCAAACTTCTGTAATATCAGTCACTATTGCACCCGTAGCCTTTGCACACCACATTTTCTCATTTGTAATAATATAAAAAGTGGTTTAGCCCAGACAGTCTTTTCAGTAAATTACTGACAAACCGTTTTAATAACATGAACAGATCTGTTGAGTTTTTAGATTTTATTATTAATCACCTTGCATTTTATTTGCCGTCATTAGGGGGTGAGTATTCTCTTGATAGGTGCTGCAGCCTCAGGGAAATGGTTTGGCCTGGTGTCCAGTTTTCGGGTTGTGGCCGGTGTCATTGGCGTTGGCATCTTCCTGTTAACGCTGGCTTTTGTGGGCATCTGTGGAGCCCTGAGGCAACATCAAGTCCTTCTCTTCTTTGTATCCTTTATGTTTGCATGAGCGGATTAGCAGATTTTTCCAAAGAAAAGGTAAGTCCTCCTTGCTCCTCTCAACACCCTCTACAATGTTTGTATTTATGACTTCGGTGTCAAATGAAGATCCTTGACTGGGCTCAGTACATGGTCCTTCTGTTCATGGTGTTCATTGTGCAGTTCTCCCTCTCCTGTGCATGTCTTACAATCAGCAAAGATCAACAGGTGTGTACTTGAACCACAGAATGTCCGTCTGACTTAATTTAAACTATGCCCACAAAGACATTATAAGCATTAGTTGGGCTCTAAGCTATCCTTGCGTTTCATCATTATCATGGCATGTTGACCACCAATATTATGATATCAAGATCAGTCGTATTACTCCTAATTCTTTTTTGAGCTTTTGGTCATTACATGTTTACATACGGTGCATCCGGGGAAAATTCATACTCCTTCACTTTTTACACATTTTATTATGTTACAGCCTAATTCCAAAATGGACAACATTCTGCATACAATGCCGCATAATGACAAAGTGATTTTTTTATTTTTCGGGAAAATTTATTAAGAAAGAAAATCTCACATGTACATAAGTATTCACATCCTTTGCTGTGACACAAAACATTTTGCTCAAGTGCATCCCGGTTGATCATCGGAAATGCACACACGTGTTCATTTAAGATCCCACAGTTGACAGTGTATGTCAGAGCACAAACCAAGTTATGAGGTTTAAGGAATTGTCTGTAGACCTCGAGACAGGATTGTATCGAGGGGCAGATCTGGGAAGGGTACAAAAAAATGTCTGCAGCATTGACAATCCCAACAAGCACCGTGGTATCCATCATTCTCAAATGGAAAAAGTTTGGAACCACCAGGACTCTTCCTAGAGCTGGCCGCCCAGCTAAACTGAGAATTAGGGGAGAAGGACCTTAGTCACGGAGGTGACCAATAACCCAGTGGTCACTCTGACAGTGCGCCAGTGTTTCTTTGTGGGGTTGGGAGAACATTCCAGAAGGACAACCATCTCTGCAGCACTCCACCAATTAGACCTCTATTGTAGAGTGGCCAGACGGAAGCCACTCTTCCGTAAACAACACAACAGCCCACTTGGAGTTTCCTAAAGACACGTAAAGAACACCTTGACCAACAAAACCCTGGTCTGATGAAATCAAGCTTGAAGTCTTTGGCCTGATTTTCAGGCATCATATCTGGAGGAAACCAGGCACTGCTTATCACCTGGCCAATACCATCCCTACAGTGAAGTGTGGTGGTGGCAGTATCATGCTGTGGGGGAGTTTTGTAGCGGCGGGAACTGGGTGAATTGTCAGGATCAAGGGACAGATTAATGCGGAATGCACAGAGATACCCTTGATGGAAACCTGCTTCAGAGCGCTCTGAACCTCAGACTGGGTCGAAGGATCACCTTCCAACAGGACAACAACCCTAAGCACACAGTCAAGATAACAAAGGAGTGGCTTTGGGACAAGTCTGTGAATGTCCTTGAGCGGTCCAGACTTGAACCCGATTGAACTTCATTGAAGAGATCTTAAAATTGCTGTGCACCGACTGTCCCAATCCAACCTGATGGAGCTTGAGATGGGAGATTAATGGGAGAAACTGCCCCAGAATAGGTGTGCCAAGCTTGAAGCATCATATCAAAAATACTTTAGGCTATAGTTTCTGCCAAAGGTGCTTCAACAAAGTATTGAGTAAAGGGTGTGAATACTTATGTACATGTGATATTAAATGTTTTTTTGCAAAACATAAAACATTATGTTAACATTTTTCACTTTGTCATTATGGTGTATTGTGTGTAGAATTATGAGATTGTTTTCAATTTTATACAGTTTGGAATTAAGCTATAGCATATCAAAATGTGGGAAAAGTGAAGGGGTCTTAGTACTTTCCGGATGCGCTGTACATAAGTTGCACATGTGAAATACTTTTGCCATAATTTCTCATAAAATGTTAGATTACTATTGTTAGATTATAAAATTATCGCTATAATAATAATAATAATAATACATTATATTTATAAAGCGCTTTTCAAAACACTCAAAGACGCTATACTTCTTAGACATTTGCAAATGGACAAGTGTGAAATGTCAATGTTTGAACCATCATTAATAATTGTTACTTTCTTCAACTCTTATGTTTTTTAGGAACATCTCCTGGAGGTAGGGTGGAACAAATCTCTATCTACACAGAGAGACATAGAGAAGACTCTCAACTGTTGTGGATTCTACCACACGGGCATCAATGGCACATGTGCTGCTGTAAGAAACTAGGAAACTAAGTACCAGCCACGTTTTGGTCGACAACTTGTAAGACAAATTTCTCAGTTGACAACAAACTCTTCTACTGGATTGTGTTTCATTCTATTGTAGGAATGCTCTCATTACATTTCATCTTGTAAAACCTGTTCCACCATCATCCAAACTTATTCTGGACAAGTTCTACAATTTGTGGGAGGCGTTGGACTATTTTTTTGTTTTACAGAGGTAAGGAGACTCATGCCACTACAGAGATTTGTTTTTCTCTTTGCAGTAAACCTTTCCTTTTTAAATGTGATGTTACAGTACATTTCACTGGTCCTTACTTCGTTGTTGATGCTTGTATTTTAGTTACTTTTTTCCCATTTTAATGTAATTCTTAATACACTTAACTACCGTTTTTCTTAAACTATTTATAACTAAGAACATAAGCAACATTTTAATTTAAAATAACAGTATGCATCTATAATTGTTTTTCTAATGACAGATTCTGGGATTGTGGCTAACACACCGATATAGAAATATGAAGGACATCCATGCAAACTCCAGAGCATTTCTGTAACACCTGAACCTGCCTTGGGTCAAACCCTGCACCATTGACGACCATAATTTGTACAACAAAGTGTATTATATTAATGTAATGTATGATGGGTGGAGCAATAATAAAGACTCAGCAGTTCCATCATGAACTTTTATTTGTAAGGGGAACAGCTGATACATAAGAAATCAAACAATGTACAATAAAGTACACAATTATGTAAAAACTAAATGAAAAAAAAACCAAGTGTAGTTTTTTGTAGGAGAACACGAGGTAAATCTTGGACTCGTCTATCAAGTTTATCATATCTCCTTTCTTGTTTCCCAGACCTTATCTTGAGTGGGTATCAGCACAGTACACTCGATATAGTGTCTCAGTTATGGATGTCACTAGAATTCAGATTTGAGATTTGCAGTACTACTTTTTTTATCAATTAAATTGTCATTGTTTGAAATGTTATATTCTAATGTTTTAACACTATTTAAGAGTAATGTACATTGTGAAAGGTATCAATCTGTCCAATTGCAATGCAATTATGCTAAATGCCACATACTAATCAAAGTTTCCATTATAATTATAATAATACGCAGGCAGATTCTTTGATGCAATAAAAAAAAAAACTGAATTTGTCAGCACCCTAAATGCTCCATGATTTCTTGGGAATTGAAACATAATGAGTTGAAATAGAATTCCTTAAAAAATACATTCCTAGTCATTTAATCCACAGTTGAAGTCAGCGGATCAAGTAGCCACACCTTTCCTACAGATTAAACAGGATGTGGACCCGGAACTCAACTTACTGTTTATATTTCTAGGTGTCCTGTGATACGCTGCGTAACCTTTACAAAGAACAAGACTTTGACAGATAGCTCAAAATTAGACATTATGGAATACCTCAATGTTAATAAACACTTTGAGTCTGAATTTAAACATGGTCTCAGTGTTTTTGTGTTCCTAATGTTGTCAAGCTCCTGATGTTTAAATTAAAGCTCTGAGTGAGCAAATAACTCATTATTTATCATATGTTTTACTTCAAATACCTTTCATAAATGCTTAACTTCAACCACTCCTGCAGAATCAAGTCAATGAGCCCTTATGTTATGTGAAACGTCAGCTTTAATCATTTAATTTGGTCTCAAAGGATGATAAGCCAATACATTTACATTATCTTTCAAAAAGTCCTAGGTCTTAACACAGAAAGCTATTTTCATAGCAGAACCTACAAAAAAGTAACTATATTTTTATCTTAATTTTATTGTCTTAAATAATAGGGTGGTGTGGACAACATAAATAAATAAATCCAATTTAAGATACATACATGTTTATATTTCTGTTTTCATCTCTGTTCGAATTTGGGTTGTTTATTTGCTGAACTAGAATATAAAACATTTTATTTCTGCAATAAACATTTGTTCTTTGTTTTATCAAATAACTTATTGGCGATGTCAAAGTATGACCCTAACCTCTAAAAGTATCCATTGAAATTAGCCTTATCAGAAAAAAATTGCACCTATTAAAAAAAAAAAAAAAAAAATGCCCTAAAAGTTTATTTGTTTACTACAGCATGATTCCGTTTCAGAATCGAAAGGTGAATCGAGCTAGGCTACTTTGGAACTTTCAAGAGGAACAAGCACCACCATCTGGTGAAACAGCATATTAAGTAATTCTGAAATATTCAACGATATTATGGACAGTCAATCCATTATCAAATGTCAGTGTATTCACCTTGGCTACAAATCCCTTTATTATTCTGTTGAAACCATTTTTAATTATCTAAGCGTGGTTGGTGAGAGTCAACAGAAATAATCTCAGAATAGCTGCAATTAACTATGAGGCTAGAAGTAGTTAAGAAACATTTGATCATTTATTTAACCGTTTTAACAATATTGTACTGATTTGGAATGCGAAACACTGTCTTGTTTGAATCTAGCATTGCCTTGAAAACATTTCCATCCCTTATCTCAGGATTAGGAGGCTCTGTTTAAAAAAGACTGAATTAGGGGTTGCCTAATTAGGGGAATCCTAAACTGAACATCAGCTCTCCATGCAATGCTTTAGCATCTATTGAAATTCCCCAGATAAATGATAGTTTGTGAGTGTCTGGAACAACAATGTAACAAGCAATGGCCTTGTTCTAGCTTCCCTAATATCAATGGCATCAGTGGATCCAATAGACATTGTAGCTAATATGTTTTTTCCCCTGGGTTGACAATGTTTCATAACACTCCATAAACCTGTAAGAGGGTTGCTAAATTCAGAGGGTTTGTGTATTATTAGCTAATTCAAGTAATAACTGACCAACTGAAGACTGAGCAATGGATTAAAAACATTTTGTTGGAAGGCAATGAGTTGCCAGTTGAACTGCTGATTGAAGTGGACAGGTAGACCATCTGGGAGCAAATTGTCAGAATCACAGAGGGGGAGGACGGTTGAGAGAGAGAATTTGGGTTCTTGAAATATTCTCCCGCGGAAAGTCTTGTGTGAGTTTCAGTTCCTCAAACGTCACTGTGTCATGGAGCAGGTCTAAATTATTTTGAATGTCTGACACATTTGGGGCTGGTACCATACACACAGGGGGTGCCCTTACGTTGTGTGTTGAAGGTGAATCTTTGTCGAACACGTGGCAAGATCATACGGCCAACTCTGTCAACGTACAATATGTTATTCCCTACAATAGCCTGACTGATGTGTTCACTAAATTGAAGTGTTTCTGACCTTCATCATTACTGCAGCAGTAAATATGAAAATGTATAATTTTAAATAACTACCTTCAGGATAATTCACAATACTAGGAAAGTTGGCAACCTCTTGTTTCTCCACAGCTACTTAACATGTAACACCTTTTTTAAAGCTTTTAAACTAATTTTGCCCTTTTGTCCTTCATAAG
>JAVQJS010058016.1:17500-20014 GCA_036024795.1 Galaxias rostratus | reverse complement strand
ATATATATTTTTTCTACATTCTCACCATGCACTTAAAAGTGCATTCTCTGATCATGGCCTTAAATAAGTATTCGTCCATGGATTACTGTCTTGAAAGCATTAATACGTTGTTAATGTTGTAATTGATGTCTCTGAGGACAATTAAGAAGACGCTGATGAGGAAGAGGGTTACTGTGCTCGTGAATGGTGCGATGATATGCTTAGAGGAGGATTACCTTCAATTCCAAAAACAATGGGTCTGATTTATGAAATATGACACCACTCTGATATTCATGGTTATTGATTGGTATTGTTAGCAGCTTTAAAGGAGCGATAAGTCTTCATCTGTGCCAATGACATATGCTAAACAAATAGGTGCGCTTCGAAAGACCTCCAGTATGAGCTGTCTTGTTAAAATAGAGGCAGGTAGCGTGAAGCACACATGCACATTTTTAGAAGGGGACGTTTATGTAAAATATGCTAATTAACGTGTATTCCACAACAAGGTCAACCGTTGTTTCTGCGGAACTGTTTTTATTTTATTTTAAATAATGCATGTTCTATTGAGTGTGCACTTTAGGGGAGGGTTGATGTTTCTTTAGTGTCCTTTCGGGGACAGTGGAGTTGCTCGAACGAATGGCTGTTTGAGACTGTACTCGTCTGTCAATGTTTACCCCATTAGTGACAGCTCCGAGGCAGGAGGCCACTTCATGTTGTCTGCGAGGCTCCGACCGTCCCCGCACACGCACCAGTTCAAAAGTTCAGCCCCTTCCTCAAGGGCCTCGTCACATACCCACCACATCTTGCGTTTCAAAGGCTCACAGACAGGCAGGGTGTGTGTCAGGGGAGATACCGCAGGAATAGGATGAGGGAACCCAGGCTTGCAGGCGGGGCGGACAGGCGGGGGGGGGGGGTCGGGGGGCTGGTCAAACCAACAAAGCTGCCTCCAAAAACCCCCCTTGGTTTAGGACGCCTGCAAGATGAAGTTTACATTTAAGACGGTGGCGTGGTCCAGGGGTCTGCACCCAGAGAGAGAGCGGGGGGATTGATGGCTCTGGAAACTGATGAAGCTCCCGCTGAATTAGATTGCGAGGCACTGCTGGGAGGTGAGGGAGCACACGGGCTGCCTGCCCGGTGATTGATGGTCAAATCATAACGGCAGCGTATTAACCACAGAGTTCAGCGGCGGGTTAAGGTGGGCCAACGACGGGCGGCTCTCATTCGACTCCGATAGCACTCGCTATGTTAAGAGATTGTTTTCATGGAGGCGGCGGGACGGCGGTCCATCGGCGTGCCGTAGCGCGGGCTCGTCCCAGCCAGTCAGAACGGCACAGTAGGGTTTGATCTGGAGGCCGGGGTGCCCAGGGTGCCGGGTCAGGACTGGGGAGCAGCACCGAAAGGTCAGCCGGGGGGGGGGGGGGGTTTGGATTTGGAGAGAGCGAACGCTGTGCTCTGGCTCCGCCTCCCCCTTGTGCAACAACAGACCTGGAACCTATTCAAACACAATCTGTCATCTTCAGGGTCACGCAGGGCTCCGTCGTGTTCCACTGTTTCCTCGTGGCTCCAGCACTACATCCACGTCAACCCACCAGGTAACTCATCAATGCTGTGCAGGGGGTGGGGGAGGGGGTGGAGCCGAGGAGGGGCCCTCGGTTCATCATGTTAACGGGGCTCCGAGATGAATATGCCTCGCGTTAAACACTCACCGCACTGCTTTCAGGCGACGAACGCGTGGCCGTTCCTTGTTTCCCTCCATTCGAAGGTGCTCCTCGGGAGAAGAGCGGGCTGGGCGGAGAGTCTCGTTCTTGGACTTTGAGGATCATGGAGGCCAAGCGGTCACAGGGAATGTTTTTCTTGCAGTGGGGGCCCGCTTAACATGTTGTTCCAAAACATCTTTACCCTATCTTGCTCCAAGTGTGTAATCCTGCCGGTCATTTGTTAGACGACGTGTCCCGTGCAGAGAGGGGAGGTCTGTGATGATTCGTGGGGTGGGGGGGGGCTGGATGGAGGAAGGGAGGGGCGAGGTGAAAGACTATAAAGACCACAGTAGCATATCAGGGCCAGGGGATTTGGCCTAATTTATCTCCATTTCACGGACCCTCCGTCGAGCAATAAAGGCTCACGTGAAAGCGGCCTTCATCATTGCCATGGCAACGTCTCCCAGGACGCGGCGGTGGGGGAAAGCGCGGGGGAAAATAGATAAGGCATCACCATAACAAGTCCTTTACTGAGAAGGGAATCCAATTTGGAGAGCCTTTACATCACGATAATCAAGCGGAGGTGGCTGAGCTCGTTGTGGCCTGTGGAGAGCAGAGCACCGGTCCAGAGGAGCTAGCTGCACTTTTCCCCCCCCCCCCCGGATACATTAGCAGGCAGGCAGGCTGCCATGTAAGGTTCTACTGTGGGGAACCTGTCCCCCTGGTGGTTTTTGGAAGCAAAAGTAAAAAAGAAAAAAGGAAAAAAAGAAGAATAGACCGGGGAATATTACTACTCTGGCTCATTTATAATTGAAAGGAAGACATGCATGATTATAAA
>JAVQJS010058016.1:0-15000 GCA_036024795.1 Galaxias rostratus | reverse complement strand
ACACACACACACACACACACACACGCTGCTACATATGAAAGAGGCACAGCAGGGTAACCAGACCACATACAATCTTCTCTCTTGAATTTCGCTCTATATTCCCAGAGCAAAATTCTTCCAGATAGATAACTTAGCTGCAGAGAAATTGAAACGTTGATGATCCGAACTTAATCATAGGGTTTCTAAAAGCAGCTTGATCAATGGTCTAATTGAACCGAAATCCAAAAAAGAAACTTAGCTTATTGTGAGAAATCTGCTGTGAGCTGTTTGTCATATTGACTCATTGTACGAAGATTCACTGGCTGAAATAGATTCACCCATTATATTTGCTTAATGAAAGGAGAAGAGTCTTTAATAAGCTTGGGCAATGACTGACAAAGATTTCTGTTGTGAAGTGTGACAATGATGTCCGTAGTGTCTTTTTCTGAAGCGACTACGCAGCACCTCTGACATTTGGTTTACCAGTGAGAATCAATCGATATCACCCCTTCGCATAATACCTGCTCAATATATACACCAAAGCCAGGGCAGTAATAGCAATCTGTTAACGATTGCGTTTTATAGCTCGTGAATTAATAGAATCGCGATGGATTGAAGTGCTGCGCTAACAATGACTCTGAATGCTGATCAATATAAATGTACAAGTAAAGCTGCGCGCCAATTATGAGTTTAATATAAAACAAGAGGCAATCAACCACCTGTCTCCTGTCATGGTTGAGAACTCACATATCAGTGGGAGAATTCCATAAGCAACTAAAAGCATATCACAGGTTGGATTTACCTTTAAATTGCAATCTAAATTACAAAACCTGCAACTTTTCCTACTATTGGTTCCTCGCTGAACTAAGCTATAAAATGTGTCGTGTATCCTTGCTCATTCAGCGTTTCTAGATGCCTTTCTGCCAGCATGTATGCCAAAAGTGGCCTAATTAGCCCAGGTGTGTATTAGAACGTTCCACCATGTTATTTCCTTTCACGGAAAAGATTAGATTTGGAAAGATAAGATAACGTATTGGTCATTGGAAATGGCAAATGGCCAGTTTCACTCTATGGCCCTAAGCTTTGAGGAGCACCAGTCACCTGACAGGCATGATGGAGGCATCGGGGAGGCAGGCTTTAGCCCCCTCAGCCACGGGCTGTCACCTTCAGGAAGCCCCCTTGTTCCGATGCCATTTCAGCGGGTGAGAACGGCACCATTAGTCGTGTGGCAGTGGAAGTGGCGCCGTTGTCAGCTACCTGCTATTTACATCCCCTGATTACATTAGGCTGGCTGGCGCTGAACGGGGAGTGTCAACATCATTAACACGGCTGTCATTAGCGTTGTCCCGCCCTGCGCGGAGAACTTAGTCCCGCGGAGACAAATGGCTTCTCTCTCATCACCAGCGTCCTGCTGCTGACGCTGCTTGTATGGCGCGGCGGGTATACCTGGCAGCGCGCTCTGGCTGCCTGGATGCGACGAAGGTGAGACACCAAAGGAAAGGAGCACAAAGAACAGCACAGGACACTGCATAGCAGATACGTGCCTGATGATTGCACAGTTAAGTAGAGAGTAATTATGCATGCTGCTTTGCAGATTGTTACATCCAGCCTGCGCAGCGCTGGGATCCTCGTGTGGAACTCACTGGAACCGTGGTGGCATTTGAAAAGGTCAACCGCGTCGCTGTGTCTGTGCGTGTGTGTGTCTGTGTGTGAGAGTGTATGTGTGTGTGTGTGTTTGTGTGTGTATGTGTGTGTGTCTGTGTGTGTGTGCGCAGCCTGGATTAAAGCACAGACCAGCAATAAACCTCGTCAGGTCGTCCCACCCATTGGCCGCGTCTCCGTAACCAGTGGCAACGGCAAATAAAACGGGTCGGTGATGGGCCCCTATTGGCCCCCTCCCAGAGACTCCCAGAGAGTCACCGGCAGGCTCACACCTTGCCATGTGCCTGACCTGGCTGGATGTTATTGTAGCCAACTTCAAGGCCTCTCGGCAGCAGCTGCAACCACTTACAGCCGTCTGAACCCCTGCGCTCGGCCCCTCAGTGCACCCAAACCACAGTTTCCCCACCAGGCTGGAGGGGATGAGAGTCGATCCGTGTTCGGGGCCATCCTTCCCTGTGATGTCTTTCCAGGGCCTCTTTCCCCTTCTTGTCGCTCCGGCGAGCGGTAACACGACAGAGAACGACAGGAGCGTGAGAAACCCTGTCTTCACGGGGGCCGGTGTTCCCGGGCAAGGCCACATACCTTGTTTCCACATGGCTTTTTGTACACGGGGGCCGGGCGCTGGGAGTGGGGCAGGGCTTCCTCTCTCCTCGGCGGCTCTGTCCAATGGCAGGGGCCCGGGGAATGCTGTGTGGCTCCCCTGATTTACGGCACCTCATTAAGTCAGCGCATTCCTTCTCCCTGCGGCCCAGGTGGCTGTGGGGCCCGGGGGCCAGACTCGGAGGGAGATTGCGGAGCGCTTCGTCTCCGCGGAGGGGAAGAGGGAGTGGCGGACGACGGCCCCCGGATGAGCTCCCCCTGCCCCCACGCCTCCAGCAGGAATCACTTAATGGAGGCCATCGTAGCGCCCTGTGTGTTTATGAAACATACGCGCTATCTTTTTTTTCTTTTACAGGATCCACAATCTTGTTTCGTCCCAATTCAACTGTGCAGCCAACCAGATCAAGATGGGGGCTGATGTGGAGGCTGAAGAGTCGTGCCAATCCCTGTCGCATTCCCATATAAAAGCACCGTCTTTTCCAATGAGGCTTTTGCAGATCATCTGTGGATAAAATGATGCCTTCTTCTCATTTAAAAATTCACAATAAAACTATCATGATGTATTTTCTTGTCAAGAGATTAAACAGCAGTTTGTTTTCATAGCAATCACCTCCCACCGTACACGGGCATAACTAGTGCGTTGTTTTTGTTACCACACGCAAGTAAGTCATTTGCAATTTACTTTTTTTTTATGATATGTCAAAGTTTCCTAATTTTCTGTTTGTTTGCATTTTCCCCGCCCTAATGACTCTCATTTCAATGAATCTCGCCATTGAACCCGTCTGTCAGGGGCCTGTGGCCAGACATTTTTGGACCTGTTTTGCCCTCTAGTGGCGGTGCATCGAGCCTGGGTTTCCCGAGCACAGATTCCTTCCTCTTCGGCTCGCAGACCCGCCGGTGCAGGGCGTCCGCCGCTCCTCCTCAACAAGGCAGGCAGCACCCGTTGGCGCGGCAACCCGCGGGCGACACAGACGCCGGCGTTTAACATCCTACGCAAGGACAATTTGTCGTTCCGTACCGGCCTGCACATTGACAGCTGTAATTTTAGAAGGGGTTTTTACAGTAAAACAAATGAGTTGTTAAAGTTTTTTTTGTGTTTTTTTTAGCACTTAATGAAACTTTACAAGCGGGCGTCTGTGTTTACAAGCCTGTTGAACCTCTGGCTGTGTATTCCCCAGGTCCCCTCAGGCTCCCATCTAGTAACAACTGACATATATAGCCTCATGAAAGAAAACGTGTAAGGAGTTATGGCAGCTGATGGAGCCAAAGTACACTGGTCTAATTGATCCACGTCGCTGTAAAAATTAAGTGCGGAAAAAGAAAGTATGCATTGTTTGTGATTCTCACATTAGCGTTTCCCCACAATGAATCTTATCTTTTTTTTTTTACATTATTTTGGCTGTGGGTGACCCAGGCCTCTTGACCAGGCCAATTAGATGACCAGGGGTATTGGCTCTAAATTCCCTCTCTCGCTGACATAGCATTGGGCATTTTACCCTGCAGCCACTGGATTAATACCCCCGTGGCAGGTCATCTTTAAAGACAAATGCTTTTTTAAGATCAAAGGGACCTTTTTTTACCACTCTTCATAGTATCGTTGTGTATTTTATTATTGTACTGAATTAAAGGTTGTGACCTGTGTCTTGTTGTGACTTGTGTCGCTGAAAAGTGAGAATGTCAAAAGAGGAATGTCTTTTGGAAATAGCAATGGATTAAAGGCAGGCTGTTCAGAGAAAGAATAATCCGGAGGCGGTAGACTTTTCTTGGACTGACTTGACATTATAAAAAAAAAAAAACACGCAGCAGCCTTGAAGTCTGATTAAATGCAATTAGGTGCAAATAAGGGTTGATAAAGTTCAAAGCGTGCCTTTCAGCCGGTGGTTCATAAACTGGGTTCGATCAAACCCCATGGGTTTGGCGATTCAGTCTCAGGGGTTCAACGGAGGTCAAGACACACGAAGGGTTCGGGCAGTGTACGATGGGTTCGGGAGAAACTAGCGGGGCTCAGTACCTCCAACAAGGGTAAGTACCACTGCTTTGGACACAGTTTACAACTACAATAGCCAAGTTCCTCTCCTTGGGAACTGAGCCAGTGAGCCCACTCACTCCACACAAAATAAAGTTTCCCCCTTGTAGGAAAGCAATCTTGAGACACTACATTTTTTGTGAATGGACCTCTGTGCCTTGAGAAGTGCCTCTTAACCTTTTCTTAATCCATCTTGTCTCATGATGAAAGCTGTGGCACAATGGCTTCCTCACACTGTCCAAGAAGTCATGGTCTCGCCCACAACCAGTTTGATTGTGTCAAGCCCGTGGTTCCATTGCAACATGAGAGAGAGAGAAAGAGAGAGAGAGACCGAGATAAAGAGAGAGAGAGACCGAGATAAAGTAAAAGAGAGATGAAGAAAGAGAGAAAGAGAGCGAGAGAGAGAAAGAGAGAGAGAGAGAGAGAGAACAGAGTGAGAGATAAAAAGAGAGAGTTAATCCAAGCCACATCCAGTGTATTCGGCGTATTGTGTGCTGTGCAGCTGTTTCCTCCTAAACCCCCTCGTGCTTCCCCCTTTGAAGACTCCCAGAAACACGGCGTTGAAAACATGAATCCGAGCGCTGTGGCCTCACGCGCTGCTTCCTGTTGTCAGAGTGCCATCGATGGCAGGCTGGAACGGGAGGTTAATGAAACATAAGTTATTTTAACTTTCCCTCGCACTGTGATTAACGGCCTCCACCTTCCCGACATCCCGGCGTTTCGTTTAAATCCTGTTGGAACGCGGCGTTTGATAAAGAAGAAGGATGGCCTGTTCCATCTTCGGCGGGGCGCTGACCCTTTCCCCTTCTCTTGTGAGAGGGATAGACGATGGCCTCAGAACTGCTTTTACATGAACGATCTCCATTGCACGGAGGGCCAGGCGTTACAGTGGGGCACCTCCTCCATACTGCATGGCTGACAGGTCACGCTGTAGGCTGTGCAAGCTGATCATGCAAAGACCCAGCTGTGTAAGCCACTGGTACCTTTTCCTTTTTTTCTTCTCTCTTGCTAACCACTCAGAGAGCTGCATTACAGCACATAGCTGTGGTTTATTTCAGCATTGGCCGAATAAGTCCTCAAAACCTCCCCCAGGAGAAAGGCTTTTCCACTTGAGTTGGACATCATCACTCTTGTTCAACACGCTAACACATATTTGGGTGGGATTGTCGCCACAAGAAGGAAGTTGTAAACGGGAGAGGCTCCCAATCCAGGAAGTCTCCTTTCAGTGAGGATCTCGCCTTAAAAAAAGAAAGAAGAAAAAAAAAGAAACATCTGGAACCGTAGCTAGAGCCTCCATCAACCTACCACAGAGCAAGAAAAAAATTCATAGTCTGCCTAGAAACAGGACGTGTGATGCTTTCTACCACAGGCTCTAGTTTGTGGCTAGAATCCCCTTTTCTTAGAATTGACACGAATGGTTTAAATCCATTAGTTAAATCCCATTGGTTTGGATATAACTGACCAGCGTGTTGGAGTTGGAGCTTTTAAACTTGACTTGTTTATGTCGTGTTTATTCCCTCTCCTTCCCTTGGGTACTTTGATAACTCTTGTTGTTCCTTAAGCACCACACCACACAGCTGGCCACGGCCTTCCAGAATGGCTCATTTGCTGGGCTTTTTAGTACCGTCATATAGTTGGAGTCGTAAATGCCTGTCTGGGCATTGTTCTCTCCCCTGCAAGCCTCCGAGTGTTCTCGCCAGAGGTGCGGCCTACCCATGTCACCGATGTTACTACCAAGATAACCGCAACCTCCTGTCTTGTGTATTCAGAAATAAACCTGTACTCTGTGAATTAAATCTGAAGAAGAAATTACACTAAAAGAGAGCTCCATGTATTGTGTGTGTCATGTCATTTCAAAATATGACTTCCACTGGAAATGTGCAAGTACAATGGATCTGTAGTTCAGCAGAGGATTGGGGGGTTGTTCCATCCGGGCTTGGCTCTGTGATGGTGCGATAACCAGCGGAGGCCAACCTGTTGGCGAGCAGGGATTGGCTGCTGTATGACTCCATCAAACCGGTTTGTCATCGGTGTCCATGGCTCGGTGGGCAGCCTGTTCCTCGCACGTCACACTGATCCTCGTCCGGTGACCTCTGACCCGGCAGCGAGGGCAACGTCCGTCACGTTTTGGGGTGTCGCCACACATCAGGCGGTGCTGTTACAGGAGCCCATTTGACCTTGTTAGGCTTCGTCCTGACCACCCACAACAGTGATCCTTGCCTTACATGGTTGACGGCAACGACGACTGTCCAGCAAGCAATTTTGACATTAAATAATTTTTGACATGGTCAGCGTTCTGATGTTGTATCTTTTTTCTTGATGTGGCGTTTTTTAATGAATCTCAATGGTTCGAAACGGGACAGAACAAACATATTCCTTGCTCGACCGAGCCTCCAGGCTCATTGTTGCGAGATTCCGTCTCGCTCCGTCCGGATTGGCTGAGGTGTGAACTACAGTACGGAGCAGGAAGGAAGAGGTCCTGGGCGGGGGGTTGGGAGCCAGAGCAGCCCGTAAAACCGGGCGACTGCCCTCCATGCATTGTTCCCCGCCACCATTCCTCCCAGCCACACTGGAGTTCTTCCTGCGCACCACGCTTCCTGTCGCTTTAGTGGCCCTAAAAAGTCTTTGTGGGTCAGCAGACACAACATGTCTCCTGACCAGACTGGTCGTTGGCTTTTGTTTCCACCACCAAGCTCCTTGCTGGGCACGGAGAGAGAGACGGCGCTAAAGTATGAGACCTCAATGGCCGTTTTAATGCCGTGCTAAAAAAAAATAAAAAAATAAAGATACTGAACGATCAGGCCCCGGGCTTTGAAAGGCTGTCATATAGAGGGGGCAATCAAGGATGTGTCTCAGATACTGCACAGTGGGCCGTATTACGTGAACGCGCTTTACGTTAAGGCAGATTCCCTGCTCCGCACCAACTGACCGAGAGCCAAATGTCTTCTTGCAGCACCACCCTGTGGCTGTGTGCAGTTGCCATTTCTCAAACCCGGAAAATTTGTCAAATGCATCACAACATTTTATAGCGGCAACGAGCAGAATCTGCAAAGAGAAGGCTATCAGATAAAGAAAATCTGATTTTGGTTAAACCTTTTAGTAAAAGTATAATAGATAACTATAGACATCAGAAGACAGTACAGATCTATTCCTCAGTTTCCTGTTAATTGTTTTCTGAATCAACTTTCAAAGTCTGGATTAGTAATATCTGTAGAGTTCCTGTTTGCGATGTTTAAAATTAGTATACTGTCTTCAAGTCTCAAAAATATTATGCATAGAAGCCTTCAATTACATAGCTGTGTTACTGTAAAACGACTATTCATAAGGACTACTCAAAGTCCATAATCATTTCCAGTAGTAACAAGTAATATTGAACATTTGAGTATACAATTTGAGTCCCCATTTAACAGTCTTGTGCTATCACCAATTCTACCCACCACTTATAGCTTGGCGTGCCATCTCTGATTTCCCACTGTCAAGCAGCATTGCCAAGAGCTGGAATCTGGACATGACAATGGAAGTGAAGGATTCAGAGAGCACAGCGCTCCCTCTGCTGGTCAGGGGAAGAGACCGTCCAACCAAACATTAACGTTGCGCATGATTAACGGGTTTGACATATTTTAAAAACACTTTTTTTCACTTGTCTGACATTGGTGGCCTCTTTCTCTTTTATATCTCCTACAGTCTATTGACATATCAGCCGTGGGTTAACAAAGGTCAGTGAAGTTTTTTTATTGGAGAAATAAAATGAAAATCTAAAATTGGATCGAACCTGAACGTGTACGCTCTGTGATCGTAGCCTCGAATATTTCTTGTGAACACTGAATCCTTTTGGAGAGCGTTGAGGACAGTCTCTCAGAGGGGAAGGAATGATGGGCGCTACCCACGCCATCGCTACGCTACATTAGTAGGAACAGCACTGTGGTTTGGATAAGCCCTGTTTAGCTGCAGTGCGGGGTATGGGACTCTGTGCTTGACACAACCATAGCTCTAGTTAAGGGAAGGTTTGGCACTCTCTGGAGCTTGACAAGTTGAACTTTATGATGGCATGGTACACAAACGCTTCATGGCTTTTCAAGGACCTGTAAGAGTTTATTTCAGTCATATTTCAGTTCACAGGTCAAATTGGGTGTTCAAATTGTACATACTGATTTGAGTTTTAAATCATAACCGAAAAGTCAAAAAGATATTCAAATAGAATAGAATAGAATAGAATGTAAAGATAGGATCTTTCTGTTGGGTCAACCATTTGCTTACAGCAAGTATAATTCATGCATGTTTCCTTTGTCTCTATTATTGCATTTCACAAGGCACAGTGTGTGAAACACCCCAAAGCATCTGAGAACAGTGCCGGCGTTTTTCCAAATCAAGTTCTCTCTCTCTCTCTGCGATCGTTGCATGCTGTGCCACTGAAGTCATCAGGGTCGTGCACCTCTCTCTGCAGTCGTTTGCCAGCAGTGTCCAGCTGAAAAATTGAGCTTTCTGCAAGAGAGGGCTACATGAAGGGAAATATCTTGACACAGCCATTTTTTAAGCTCAGGTGAACACAGCCAGACAGAAGCACAGAACCCTGCTCTCCAGCTCTGGGTAATACTCTTGCCACATTGAATTGGTAACTCATTGCACTGTATATAGCTTAAACTATCCACACCGAACCCAAAAAACATACTTGGCCCCTTAAAGTTTTTCATTGGAAAATACTTACAAGGTAACACATTATGAATGTTATTTTTTTACGTTCCGTTATGAGATGGTAGGAGTAACGTACAGGAGAAGAGGATGCATCAGCTCTTCTTCACGTGTTATCTTCTCTTTGGATCTGCCTCGGATCTCCGTGGATGCCTGAGCCAGAACGTGGATGAATTAGTTTGAAATGCAGTGCTGATCACTTGGCACCATTCAGGGGAGGTAGTTACTCGTTGCTAATTGAAGAGGAATGAATGTATCAATGTCGACATGGCGATGAAGGACAGGGCTCTTGTTGGGAAAGAATATTTAATGAAACCCAAAGTGGAAGAGATTAACAGAAGGTAGTAGGGAGGTATTCTTCGGTTTCACGTCATTCGTTTTCCGAATCGACTTTTGAAATCTGGATTTTATTAACAATTATAATTATACAAAAAAGCATCGCGTTGGCTGGATGGTTGGGCTGTATGTGGCCTTGATGCGAATGGCGATGCAGAACCACCAAGTCTAGGCACGGAGCCGGAGAGCAATCCGTTGATGAATTTGAGGAGAAGGCTCTTTTTTAGTCATGGCCTGGACGGCCGGCTGCACAGCCCAGCAGGAAATGAATTGGCCATTATGTAAAATTAAAGATTACAGTTGAGACACAGCGAGAGAAGCTGCGCGTCAGAGAGATGTGACGAAGGGATTTAGAAAAGCAATGATTCCACTGAAAAGTCCCGTGGTGCAAATGCAAGAGATTAAATGACAAGTGAGGATATTATGTGATTATTTGCAATTGCTCTCACTACAATAAAAGGTAATGTGGTTATTTGGTAATGAATATGTCTCTCTCTCCGTCACAATTACATAAAATTAGGTATTTGATTGGATTAGGTTGATTTGTTGTGCTGTAAATTGCCATCTTGACAGGCTTGGCGATTGGTTGATGACGGTAGGAGGTATGAAAGTGCATTGATTCTGGATGCACGTTGCTGGTTTTGTTTAGACCAACAAAAGTCAATGTGTCTTTTGTGTGCAGCATATAGTATCGTTCAGTGCACAACGGGGAACGGAATCAGTATCACCCCATATCATAAGGGTATGTTGACCTTCTTGTGTCTTATTGGTTGCGTCAATGTTGGATTGTTGCGTTAAGGTATTTACATGTAAGGACCAGGTACTGTCTCACTCCGAGCGATTCTGTCCAGCTTTACCGGGCCGTAATGCTAGTGTAGCAATAAGGGTCCAAACGGGCTTCCCGGCACCGGCCTGAGTTCCCGCTCCTGTGAAGGGGTCCGCGGCCAGTTGACTAATGAAGTGTTGGAACTCCGTAATGAGACTGTTTACAGGCTGGGCTTGTTTCACATGAATCAGGCCCAGTGTGTGGTTAGGGTAATACCAGCCCGGCCCTGTGTGCACCGCCGCCGCTCCGACCCTCTCTTCCCCTGCCCAGGAAATGGCATCCATGGCCCTTTGCTCTGGCATGGAGGGAGAGCTGGGGGGGGGTTAGGGGTGGGGGGGGTGCCCGACCAGGGGCTCGCTAGGTGAGACTGATGGAATAGCTACCACACATCCTGAGTGTTCTTTTCATTAGCAGCACGCTCGCTTATGTTTTTCATCATCCTGCTGCGAGAGATGGAGAGACCCTTATTTCAGAGCCGGACAAATTACTTCTTCCCCTCTGGGAGATGCAGCTGCGTTCAATATGGAGAGGGGATATGAGGTGGATGCAGGGATTTCCTGTGGAAACAATAATTAACCACATTTCTACAAAGCCAGGAACTGATCTTTGGTCCTCTCCGTGACTCCGTAGTTGAAAAGGAGCGAGGCACCGACATCCCTCTCATTTTGTATTAGAATGGGATGGGAGCGGTTGGGAACGCACGGAGCTCCTCCTGTCAGTCGTATGGACCAAAGTGGGCCAGTTGAAAGGATGTGGACCTGTGATAGCCCACAGAACAAGAAAAGTATTATTGCTGATTCATATTAGTCCTTAACCTAAACAATCCTCCCATTAACTTCACCTGCAGACAACTCACATCCCTGGTGACCTATTTTGTCAATTACTGATGCCGTTAGTCTCCGGATTCTAATTCCCAGACAGCTCGGGCTTTTCAACACCAGTGCATATTAACGTTTGTGCAGGTTTAATACAAACAATTTCTGAAAGCTGAATTAGTACGTTCTCTTTGGTCTCTTATTACGAAGGGCTTCGGAGAAAGAGTTACGGCGCGTCCCAAATCAAATGGGCTCGGACGATAAATCTTTCCAGCTAACGCATATGCTTAGAGTGTTTTACTGTAAATACAGTCATGGGAGACGTACACTTCTTATTACTTGACGTGGGAAATATACATAGCAAAAAGAGAAGCTGTGCCAGTCTTTAGCCCAATAGACTACTAGTTGTTGGCTTTTTGTATTATTGCTGGATATATATTTTTGACCACTGCTTGATACTGTATATATGATGCGATGACTTTTCGTTTCGATTACAATTATCATCCAAGTGACAAAACCATTTTTGTCATTAAATTTTCTTAATTTTGATCGTTTCCCAGCTGTGTAAACACCTGCAAGCCCTTATCAAACCACATGGGCGGTTGTAATTATACTGCCGATCAATTCCCATATTGATAAAGAATTACAGTTTCATTTGAATAACCACCAGGTCAGGTGGATTTTAATCAATTTCCATGACGCAGCCATCCTTTATGAAGAGCTAGCCGTCCTGTAAGGGTTTGGCCAGATAACGAGGATGACAATTCTACATTGGTCAATACATTACTCTTCATGGTGATAATCAAAGCGCTATCCATCTTTGCCGGGAAGCGCTGAGTGACATTTGAATGACTGTCGATAAAACAAGCATTGGCTGCGGTCTCTTTCAGAAGCCACCTGTCCATGGGGGAAAGTCAGTTGGCTACACTGGGCTGTGTTGTGTTTCTCTGTCCGAGATGAAGGTTAGGCTCCCCATGTGAGGTGGGCACTGCACGCTGCGCTGCCTCCATTGGGATGCACTGGTACAGATGGAGCAATTAAAGCTGGGCCATAACAATCCTCGTCTGTGGGGCCAGACGTATTGGAGAAGGAACAGGAACAATGCATCCCGTTTAAAATGCTTATACGGAACTTCACCGAAAACAATATAACTAGCCTCCGGAGATGCCTGAAATGAGATGCTGCCTGTCTCCGATATCTAGGGATTGGTTTATTTTCTTGTTGAAACTCTTGGTTAACTGATTTCCTTCCTTCAAATTGCTCTGTTTTTCTGTGCACAGTTTTTTTTTTTCGGTGCTCACTTGGAATTTATTCCGGTCTCGTCCTTCCCAGAGCGTTGTTCCTGATGCGTACCCTCGTGTGAAAGAAGTTTCTCTCCCTAAAGTTCCACCCCCTCCCACCCCAGTCTCCTCCACGAGTCTCTCTTCAAAGGCTGAGACGCGCACCAGGGTTCCAGTGACGTGGCCAAAGGAATCGGTCCGAGGGAAGATGGAGTTCGTGCTGCGGGAAGAATGGATGTCCTTGGCCCCGCAGCGTGGCTGACGGAGGCCATTTTGAAACGCCGAGCCCAGCCTATGACTTCCCGTTGAGTCATCGGGTAATAGGCCGCCTCCTCGGCACAGCCGGGGGTGGACAACAGCAGGAGGGAGGTGGTGGTGAAATTATATCTGGCGTCTCACCCAGGGCTCTCTTCTCTGGCAGCCCGGCCTGTGGAAGGTGTCTGGGAGCGGAGCTGAGAGTTGATGGGGTTAGCGTCTAATGAATACAGGAATCCAATTTCGCCCGCTTTGCATTCCCCCCGATGTAATTATTGTTGTGTTGATTAACGTCATAGGGTGCTTTGTTCTCCAGGTGTCACATTTCGTACTGTGCAGCAAGTATATTCCGCTGCACAACTGACCTAAAGCTACAGTAAACAGGGCATCCTAACATCTGTAAAAAAATTAACATATTAATCCAGGAACATTTCCCTATAATATATCTTTATTCGAATATTTTTTTACGTTTTTTATTTATGTCATTTTAACGCCAGCAGTTTTTTTTTTGGTGCGCTACTGTTGTTTTCGTAGCTCTCTGCAGAAGAGGCTGTTCAACCTCCTGTGAGCTGGCCACCGGCATCAAAGGGCCGAGTCTCAACAGGAAATCACACCTCGGCCTCTCGGTTCCACTCCCATGGGACAATTCAAAGAGGGCCCCGCATGGCGACACCAACGGGCAGCTCCCAGGTCTGAAGGCCGTAGGCTTTGTGGTCGACGTCCTACCCTGGAATCCTGCGGCCCTTTGCTCCTTTATCCAATGAAGCGTGCAACGAGCAGCTTCTACTCTGTGCACACATCACAGTGGTTCAGGCAGTGTTTTTCCACCTCACTCCAGAGATAACATGTATAGTCTTTTTATGAAAGGAACGCTGCATTCATTGGTTATTTAAACCCAACGTTGACTCGGCTCAATATAAAGTTACTTTTACAGTGATATTTCATCTAGGAGTACATGTCAACTCTTGCTCTCCTTAGAAAACAAATGCGTTGAAGAGGGATCAAAATGTCGGCTACCGCTTGCTGCATCTATGTTTTACTCATTTTGCAGGGATGTTGGTGTTTACTAAATCGTCCATAATCCGTCAGACTTCCCGACACGAACAATTCTCCGAATGCACCCAAGGTTTTCGAGGGAGAAGGGGCTTTTTCGCAGATCAATCCGTGTCTCTGTGGCACCCATCCCGTCCTCCACAGCATTTCTCTGATGACAAATATATTTAAAAATGAGAGAAATCCGCACTGTGCCCATTGGGGTGGAGCAGTCGTAATAATCTCCGGTGTGCTGGAGATACACATCACGGTTTGACAAATGATTACGATGATTATGATATTTCCCCTCCCGCCAGTCAAGTCTGCTTTTTCATTTCCTGGTGAGTTGTGTCAGCTCCATGGGGCAAGCCCCCCCCCCCCAAGCCCCCCCCCTTCCCACCCCCCCGACTCAGAGCCTGGTGTCTGCATCGGATCTGCAGTTTGACTGTTTCAGTTTCTTATGAAAGGTAAATGGACTCCCTCAGGTTGTAGTTACTCTGAATGTTTGTAAAATGAGAAAAAATTTATCATACAGGGAAACGATGGAATATATAGCACGTGCGACATGTTTATGGGGTTCGGCATTCATTTCTGATTCTTTTCATGATTTTTAACACTATGTGTTTTAGTAACATATTTAAGAAGAACTACATTTTGATTAGGAGATTTTGCCCTGTAAAACGTATGCTTTGCGTAAACATTTAGAAAATAACTGAGTAACATATTGTATCACTTCCAGTTAATATGCAATTTGTTGTGTGGCGTACAGTATAATGAAACTATGTTTGGTTGGCTACAGCAGTTCATCACATTGTGGATTTATTTTGGTCATAGAAAAAGTAATAATCTCAAAATTAAAAAGAAATGAGAAGAGCAGCTTTCTTCACTGCAATGGAAAATGTTTATTGCAATGCTCACTGATGTATGAATTAATTTGGAGCACCCAGTCACTATTTTAATGAACAATTATTTTTCATAAATCCAAACCATTCATACCATTTAAAGCTTGCTGTCCAACATAATTGTAGCATAAACGTCAATATATTCCAGAAGCGACAATATATAAATTATGCACTCTGTTGGTACATGTCACTCCTATTGTAAATTCTTTGGGGGGTATGAGTTCAAATTTGTTTGTTTGTAAACTCACCCGTTGAATCTCAAATTTGGCACAGTATTTAATTTAACATTATATTGAAATATTGACATTTTGATTTAAAGAGAGATGAGAGAAACATTCACTTTGTCACCCCTTTGCTGTAATTTTCCCCAATACCGGTATTGTCTTGTGTACACTCATCAAAAGAGCATCCAGCGAGCAAAACGTTTTTCCTTAACGTTCAGCCAGAGAAACATCATTCATAACTATTTCCATTCTTCCTCTCATGGCAGAATCAGCCAGGCAACAAAAGACACCCCATAAAGAAAGATTCTCTCTCTCGCTCTCTCTCTCTCTCTCTCTCTCTCTCTCTCTCTGTCTCTCGCTCGCGCGATCGCTGG
>JAVQJS010058000.1:0-13418 GCA_036024795.1 Galaxias rostratus | reverse complement strand
ACAAACGCGCACACAAACACACACACACACGCACACACGCACACACACACACACACACACACACAAATACACAGACACACACACAGAGAAAGGGAGATTCTGGCGCTGTGTGTTTTAGCAACAGCAGTCAGACGAGATGTAAACACACGGAGGCCAATCCCTCGCAGAGAAACAGAGTGGAACTCTCAAATGGCTTATCGTGAAGGCACTGAGCAGAGGAAATAGCTGCCAGTAGCATGCAATGGTTATCTACCCCCCCCTCCCCCAAACTCTGCCCACCATGAAGCCCTGCTTAACTCATCTAGGCCGGGTTAGCTATGCCAGCTCAGCTGGCAGTGATTTTCAGAAAAAAGGGGCTTTGACAAAGGGGTTGCCCATCCCTCATTCCTCTTCCTCCTCCTCCTCTTCCCTCCGGACACCAGACCTCGGCCCACTTCATCAGCCGGTTGGACACATGGGAGGAGGAACATTCCTCACCTCCATCCAGGAAGAGAGGAGTCACACAGCTCCAGGCGCGCTGGGAATGGAGAGGCCTTCTAATGAGGAGCAGGCCGTGGTTCTAGGGAGGTGGGACCTTCCCGCCCGCTCGGTACCTCACTCCCCCGTCAGGTCCACAAACTGCTTTTCTCATTATCCCTGATGGCTGTTTGATGTGAAGTGTTTTGGAGGTCCACCACCAGGCCAGGATGGGGGGGGGGGGATTTAATCGATTCACTTGGTAGTGGATTGGGAGACCACGGTTGCGACCACGTCACATGACGGTAAATTTAATTAGTCCATCAGGATTGCCACACCACGGCCCTGACCCTTCAGTGCGTCCCCCCTGGAGACCGACAGCACGAGCGGGCGGCCCAGCACAACAAAAACAGATGTTTTCACTCCGTCTCTCTCTCTCTCTCTCTCTCTCTGAATCCATTTCTTTCTTTCACTCAATTGCGCTCTCTCCCTCTTGGCTCAGAGTGACTCACAAACCTCATAAATACAGAGACAGACCAAAAACACAGATGTGGGGGAGGGGGGGAGGGGGGGGGGTTGTTTTGTGGGTTAAAGGTCACAAGACCACACAACTACATGTTAATGGGCTGCAAGTGCAGCCTTCCAACCAAGCTCAGCTGTAAACACTATCGTTTGCCTCCACCATTTCAGATACAGTTACCATTACGGCGGGTCCCATTTTGAACGGCTGATAAAAGAAAGCCAGGGACAGATGGGATTTTACAGTTTAAGACAGCACCGGAAACCACTGGCTGCACTGGCAAAGCTAGCAGTACTTTGCTCAAGAGCTTGCCGCTTAAACGACGCCGTCGTCAGAGCTATGAAAACCTCATTATTGAATCGGCCAACAACACTTAAACTTTCTGTCTTAGCTCCAAAACTGGACCGTCTAGACAGAGCGTCTGCCCGGGTCATCTGGCCGAGCTGGCTGGAAACGCGCCACAGCTGGTCGTGACTAGACAGCCAGCTGAAGCTAAAGGTCTCTCGTCTCGCCGTCCTCCATGCTACAGCACGCTTTCACAGTCACCGCTCTCCTCGCTACATCCACCGCTCCCACTCAAGTCACCCCCACCTCCGTTTTTCCATTTTCGCGTGTAAAATGTTATGACTGCGGGCCTGATTTATGACTCAAACAATGGGCCAGCACGCCATTGGGCTGAAAGGAGAGCTAAGTGCTGTTAAAGCACTGGGCTCAAACCGCAAATCATCAACAATGGTACACATACTGTGCCGTAGACAAGAAAAAGGTATAATTATGTAGTCCCGTGCCTTGAGAGCCACAGTCACTCCTAGTTGAGAGCCATGATGTACAGTAGCTATTAAATGACTGAACCAACAAGGCCACAGTAGCCCCACTGCGCAGAGTGAAACCCTCTCCTAATTGATTTGCGGAAAGCAGCTTAGTGTGGGCTGATTTACCGTCCCGGTTAAAGCGTCCCTTATGAGAGCGCCACGGAAGATCACAAGACAGGGCACACTCTCTGTACAGGCTCACGCAGAGAGAGAAACAAACACCGGACGGCGTAACCAGTGACAAGCCGACACCAGGCTATTGACGGGCTGGGAGCGGGGTCAGGTGATCCACCTCATCCCCACCTTGCAATCGCTCCTCTCAGCCATGGAGCCCACAGAAGGAAGCGAGGGAGGGAGGAAGGAAGGAAGGAAGGATGGAAGGAAGAAAGGCGGCCATGTGCCGTCCAAACCCGACCTTCTCAACTGTCCCCCGCCAATCCGGTGACAAGCTAACAACCAAGCTGTCATTAGACCGCTCGGTGAGCATTCAATGGATAATAAGTCATGCCAGTCACAGCCACCGTCACAGGCAGCACCTGTCCCTGTGGACCCCGTCCAGCAGAACGGGCTCCTGTCAGACCCCGGAGGCCAGAGGCAGGGACAGAGGAGTCTGTAAGAATGCCATTTAACTTAGAGACCCACAATAGACAACTCACACTGGGTAAGAAAACACTGGCGAGATATCGCATGTTAAGCCTAGTTTATTGGACTAGCACATAATGATGCCAAATGACCACAAATGTACCCCTATAAGTATAGATAATTATTTTCAATGAAAATGCCACTCACAGCTTACACAATAGTGAATGTTTTGTTGCATTAATCCCGTCAGTCAAAGTTCAGCGGATACAGTGGGCCGCAGACACAGTCCACAGACAGCCAACCCACTCGCTCCCTCTCATTCACTCACAACGTCCTTGCATTAGCCGTAACATCCCTTGTATAACCATTCTCCACGGCAGAGACTGAGTTCTTTCACGCACACGCACGCACGCATACAAGCACACGCACACACACACACACGCACACACACACACACACCTTCCCGTGTGTACTCCACTGCCACTCTCAGTCTTACCCGGTGTCCGGCTCCAGCTCCAGTAGGGATTGGGTTTTCTCAGAGTTGCACTGTAAACACCACATGCTGGCCCGTGCCGGTGCAATCACGAGACGAGGTAATTCCCAAAAAAAGCCTAACCAGCGAATTGCCTCTGCTCCATGGCTGTCTATAGACTCCCTGTGCTCCCTCTTAGGAGAAACACACTACCAATCGCTTCACATACTCCTATCCGCTAGCTGTCGGGGTGGAGGAGAGATCCATTCTGGACGTAAACGCTCCCCTGTCTCAGCCTTGGGCAGGCAGCTCACTGAAAATGGAGGGGGGAGACACAGACAGACACAGAGGAGGGGACTCATAAATGGCAGAGTCAGTCTGGAGTCCTCGGAGTAGACAAATGGAGGATTCTATTTTACCCCTCTTTCTCTCTCTCCCCTCTCGTTCTCTCTCAGCTCTCCTCCACTTTCCGGGCTGGCAGGAGCATGATGGGGGCGGAGGCAGTGTGTGGGTGTTGGTGGGGGGAGGGGTAGTGGGGGGTAGGGCTTTCGACCAGGCTGTTAGCGGTATGAAAAGAGGGCGGGCTGCAGGGGAGGGGGTGTGTGCCTTCGAAGGTAGAGAGAAGAGAGAGAGAAAGAGAGAGAACGAGAGGATGGGATGGAATTCCGCGGGCACCGCCACTAATCGTGTGAGGAAAAGGAACAAATGACCTCTGGACCAAGGTGGATGGAAAAATCCTTCACAGTCATGCTGCCACGGAATGAAACAATGTGGAAAGGGAGAAAGCAGACACACACACACACACACACACACACACATACACACACACGGAGAGAGAAAGAGGGGTACTGGAATCTGCCAAGGCAGACACCGTCAGGCCAAAGTCAAGGAGATAGGCCTACGGAAAGCAATGGAGGACAGGGCAGAGCATGTCTCAGTGAGATAAAAATAAAAGGAGGGAGAGAGTGAGAGAGGGTGCGCCTCGGGTGGAACGGAATGGGAAGTGAGGAGAGATGGCCTAGGCAGAGAGCGATCGGACAGAGGCACCTCTATTAATAGAGGCTTTCAGGGTTCAGACTGTTGAGCGGTTTAGCAGAGGGGCACAGCGAGAGGCGGGCCAGAGAGGAACAGCAGGAGAGGCGCTCTCTCAGCTTTTTGGTCCTCTCTCCTCTCCTTTAATCCAGTCCAAAGGAGAAGAAAAAGGGAAATGGCCAGAGAGAGACTACGTTTGGGTCGCAACCAGGATAGGAGATGTGGCCCTAACCCCTTTTTTCTCCCCCTTTTCGTCTAGTCTCTCCTCCTCCCTTATTTTGGAAGCATCTCCTTAACGTCTTCTGTGTCCATTCTGCTTGACGTCAGATGATAATGGGGCTGTCGCTGAGGCCTGGGACTCATTGATTTAGCTCGCAACCTTCTTAAGGACAGAGAGCACTTTTCTTTGAGGGGGCTCTCAGGATTAGCAGGAGAGAAAGAAATATCTCAGGACCAAAGGAGAAAGAGCAGGGGGGTGGAGGGGTGGGGGGGTGACAAAACTGGCCCCTAGTGAGGGGTATTTCCTCCATAATGACAACAGGCACAGGAAGTTAAGGGAAATAGTTCCCAGATGGGTCAAATTTACAGAGGGACGCCAATCACTGGCGCACACTCCTCTGTCAGGGGGAAGCAGCGAGTCCTCTAATTACAAGCCTGGACCCTCTTGCTCCTAATTATTCATTATTGCTTCCTCAGAACCCTTTCTCCCTGAGACTTCAAACGAAAGACTGAAAAAGGTATATATATATATATATATATATATATATATAGAGAGAGAGAGAGAGAGAGAGAGAGATTTGCTTGTCTCAAAATTTGATTTCGAAGCTCAGAAGTTAGTCTGGCTGAGTAACACCACTAAACGGACAGAAAGACTCGTAGTGCTAGCAGACAGACTTTGAGGGACGCAGAGCCATTTCAGTTTGAGACCCCCAGCCTCGCCTGACACTGACAGTTGTCGATGCATTGTCCCTTTAGTTTACTCTGATTAACTAGACCCAAGTAGGAGCCTTTGGCATCCCATTCATCTTTCTATTGTGCCTTAAACCCACATGACACCATATTGACAGTCAAACTAAACAAATCTAAAAACCTAACCCCTTGTTGACTTGCCTTTAATCAATCACTGACTATTCTTATCATTTGAATAGGTTCATAAATCCATCTTGCCCGCCTTTGAGAATGAAACAGTGAGGCCCTGCGACACGAAACGGCCTATATGCACCGCCCCTAATGACATTTGAGTTGGAGAGATACGATGTAATTTCCTGTTGCTACACGTACCATCTTATTTGGTATTGATTGTGTGTGGGGAGAAGTTAATGGAAGTCGTGGGATGCTCACTGTCACTGCCAGATGCCAGAGGTTTGCCCCGTGTGAAGCTCTGAGGAAACAACACTGACGCCATTAGGCAGAGTGCTCCAGAGAAACATGAGACGGGGTGAGTAAACGGTGACAAAACCGAGCGAGGCTTAGCTGCACCTCTTGTTTAAAAAACCCTCCCGTGCCGGCTATGTAATCCTGTCTATGTTTAGAACTGCTGTCTCCCTCGCGTCTATGTGCTTCTCCTCCTCCTCCTCTTCTCTATCTATTTTCCGTCTGGCTTCAGCCCCCTTCACTCGAGCGTCTGCACAGATCTCCAGTCGGGAGTGATGTCACGGTCGGGAATTCCAACAGGAGGCCCCCCTCTCGGTGCTCGTGAAACGGACCTCCGCCGCTCGGCTCAACATATGGTCTCGCTGAATCCCAGTTCCCACTTCATCGCCCTCCGCATTCCATCCCACTTCCTTTAACTTGGAAAAACGCAGGCGACAGACGGCCAAGCCGGGCACCTCGTGACCCTGGCCCTCACTGTAGGCACAGGTTAGCTTCACTCCAGCTCAGGGCTCTACTCAGACCTCCTGACGGATGTGGCACTTTTGACGGGAGGCCATGAGGGGCGTTCACGCGCCTTGTAGCGTCACCACCGGGAGAAGTCGACGACGACGAGCCGTTGAGCCACTGAACCCACGGGAATAAATCGAGACCCCTCCCTCCCCCCTGAATAACACACAGCCAGACCGCTTCCAGGAGCCCGGCTCCCAAAAGGTTTGTGTTGTATATAAAAGAACAGTGCTCTCTGTCTATGTGATGTCATGCGCCATTTCTCATATCTGCTTTGGCTGGAAGCTGAGCTGCGGAGGGCCTCACCAGAGATGGAAAATAAAAGGAACAACTCGGCCCCGCAGTCCCGCCTGGAAGCAATTAAGACCCGCTTAGGTCATCTCTGGATACAGCGACATTTGTACGCAGACGCAGGGGTCTGAGATTTTATACTGTTTTCATTTTTAGCAACCTTTATACGAGAAGGAAAATCAAAGCACTGAGAGATAATACAAGTTGGCCGCAGCACATAAACGTAAATAGGGGCTGAAATAACAGTAAATAAAGGACATATTGTGCTGAAGTGCTTGTTCATCGGAGCCTGGCAGAAAAGGCTAGAACAGATGTGTTGTCTCTGGGATCTTCGGGGAGCCATCAAAGCTCCTCACCGGCTAGTAATGTCTGAGGGGCTCGTCTCATAGCACGTCCCTACATCAATTAGCATGCCTCGGCTCGTTTCCACTTAAGGGAAATGTGCTGATTGTGTCCCACGAAAACAGGACTCAGACAGGATGATGGGATTCAAAGGGTAAGATGAATAGTCTACTTATTATTGTCTTGCCATCTCTAAGCAGGAGAAAAGCAGCAGTTAGCTTTAATTAGAACACAAGGTAAAATTGGTTGCTATAGCAACTTAGAGGTCTTGCCCATTTTGCACAGAACTATAATTAGCCGGTAGATGGACGCAACTCCCTCATGGCAGACACCCAAACTTAATTGTTAAAATCTTATCGGGATACAGCAATGATTTATGTTCAAACTACTAACAACCTAGCAATGCATTGAAAGCGCAGCGCCATGTCACATGTTTAGGCTGAATGCAGAGACCTCCATTTAATATAGCTAAACATAAACAGAGATCGATGTGTACAGGTGCAACAGAACCCCTCTCTCCAGGTCCAAGTTAGTTTTTTTACCCCCTTCAGCCCAGTGCTTTTAGGCGTCCTCACAAAGCACGTTAGCCCTGCCCCAAGAAAAGCACACTATAAAACAGAGCTTGGGCGTGCTAAAAATAGATCCATGTGAGATGTGAGATAACACACTCTGGTAAACACACCACTGTCAAGAAGAGAAGGAACAAATCCTACAGTCTGAGACAGTGGATGAACAATAGACACACGCAACAATATGTCTCCACGGTATGGAATATTTACAATCCATTTCTTTTTTTCAGAATGTCTACCAGTTGCTGACACAGCCTTTGCTGACACAGAGACGCACAACAGAAAAAAGAGGTCTGGCGGTTTACTGCATTACATTGTCTCCTACACCGTCACTGCTGACATATGACTGCTGGTTTCCAAAGTAAGGCTACACCGAGAACACAATCCAAGGCGCCAGTGTGTGAGTACACACACCGAGGCACATGACATTGCCGCATCACCAACGGCCCAGTCCCCCGACTCCCTGCGTGCCTTTCAGAGTGGCAGTGCCACCCGCTGGCTGCACATGACACTGCACGCTCTCTCACCGCCACGCCACACTGGCCCCAGGGAGCGCTAAGACAGGCCATGATGTCATCACAGCTGGACAAGGAGGTCAGATATAGCTTTGGCAACAGTGGATAGGGGAAGGGGGGTCAGGGAAGGGGTCACAGCTGCGCTGGGGTGAGTTATTCAGAGGTTCAACCGTTCAAGAATGTCAAAAAGACACTGGCCGGGTTGCTTTCCCTGCATGGGTGTTTGTTGGTACAGCCCTCTATTAGAAGCGTCCTACGGATGGAGTGGCCAGTTGTCTCACAGTCACGCAAAGTCTGTAGCTTCTTTTAAAAACGTGTCTAAAGGGTGTGTCCCTATAGTATATATATATATATATATATATATATATATATATATATATTGGACCACCAGTGGTCCAATATATATAAAAGTACGTGCCCTTGTGCCATATGCACAACCCGGTGGAAAATAGCAATTCTGTGAAATATATTTATCCCAAAGTCTACTTGAGGGGCCAGCCCACTGCTTTCTGGTCTGACTTTTCCATGAGGGCCCATCCGTCAGCCCACAGACACTCCCCCTTGGTGCCACACTCACAGGGAGCAGCTCCCCTTGCTACGCTTCCTTTGTCTGGCACCGACATTTATCTCCAAAGCCTTTACAACTGCATTCATACACCAGACAGTGGCACCGCTGCACAAAAAAAGTACTTGTCTAAAAATGGTTTTGAAATGAGATATGAATCCCTGAGCCACAGAGAGAGAGAGAGAGAGAGAGAGAGGGGGGTGTCTAATCAGTGGCCTTGTGTTTGTGTGAGGGACAAGCACGCCTGGCCACACAATTCTACTAGGGACATGAGCAGAGTGGAGTCTGATGCAGCTTCCTAATTGGCTAAATTGACGCGAAAGATCACAATAAGAGAAAGTGCTGTTTTAATCAGGATGCATGAATTGGCTCTCCGCACCAGTGGTCCAATAAATAAAGTGTGGGTTGTTGAACACGTGCTAATACTAAGAAACTCCTTAAGCTGTCTGTCATGTGAGCCGCGGTATGAAGTGGGGAAGTACTTAGGAAGCGACAGAGACGGATGTTTACAGATAGAAAGATATCACAATGAATACTTTGATTTGATATATAGCTCAATTTGTAAAAATCTAATAAAAAAATCAACCACCAGCAACACTTGTTTTCGCAGGTTTGCCTTTGGGGAAGCTTCTAAAAGGGAAATGATCTCGAACAGATTGTTTTCTGTAAATTGCAAATAAAAACAACATAGAGTAACATGAAAAATCACACAAAAAGAAATAAAAGAGCAAAGTAGACATGGAAGAAACAATGGATATTTTCATACCCCTCGTTCTCCAAACTCCAGCCGGACACACCCCCATGGTCCTGACCCAACTCCCCCAAACACAGCTGTCTACTCCCCTCAGCAGCAGTGTCGTGTTTTTCTCCTCGAGTTCTTAGAAGAAGAAGGGGGACTAGTCCCCGTCAGCAAGGGGCCGTCCTGCCAGTCACAGTGGACACTCTGCAGCCCTGCCCCTCGGCAACACCGGAGGCCAAAAGAGACTCACTGGCCGCAGACAGGAGGCTGTGGAGCAACCTGTCCCGCTGGGCCGTCTGCCCTGGCACAGCACGTTGCGCGTGTGTGTGTGTGTGTGTGTGTGTGTGTGTGTGTGTGTGTGTGTGTTGGCAAGGGGCATAAAGGCCGCCTTTCTGCTCCCTCACTGCTAGACTGTAAATCCGGTCCGTCTCTGACTGAGGGTCGAAAAACAGGGAGGGACTGTGCGGCGGTGTCGGGGAGGGAGAAAACGTGTGGACTGTCAAACGCTGGCGTCGACAGATACATATCGTTTCTTTTAAGGAACCCGTCCACGCACACAGGTCAGAAACGCAAATTGACACGGGGAAACCTTCAGTTTAACAGCTAAGCAGTTAATGCCTCTAATTTCTCTCAGTTTGAGGCTCTTTTGCGACTATGAAAAGACATTATATCATTTTAATGGCCCTGTAATTTGGGCCTGGACAAATGGTATAATTATTCACGAAACATAATGTTATTTCGAGAGAAAAGTGCCTGAGAACAGTAGTGCACAGGCGTTAGCTGTTTGACTGAACTCACCAGCTTGTCCTGATCAGGGGAGAGGGTGTGATTAAAAGTCATTTCCTCCTGAGACCTCCATACTGGTGGAGTCAAGCCTTGGGAAAACCAGGGCGAGTGAGGTTATAGGGACGAGGACTACATCTACGCCCCTGCTCCCAAGCCCGTTCCAACGCTGGCCGAAAGTAAAACGTAATGTGAGAGAAAGACTAGCAGCTTCAATGTTGTTACTACGCAAAAACATTTTCATAAAGTGTGTCTGGTGACATCATAAAATAAACACGACTTGAAAGAGATCAATGCTTTTTATATTTGCACAAATAAAGCTTGCACTGATCGTAATAAAACCAATAAACAATCCGGAAAAGAGTTAAGAATGAACCGCCTCAAGTGTGTGACCAGATTTCCTTTGCTCTTTCCAAGTCTGATATTTGACCGCTAAAGACAGTCTGATGTTAGGAAGGAAACTGCAGTGTCAGACTCTCAAACATATGTCAAAGGAAATCCTGCCTGCTTTCAGATAACGTTTTTCAACTACTCTGAAACAGTAATCATAAAATAACAACCAAGTATCAACCAAATAAGTATTTTACACTGTCACAGAACTTAGTTCAAGAGGAGAGGACTGAGATCAGTGCACTAGTAACTTGAACTTTTTCCTCTGTTTTTTTTTTCTTTGCCAACTGCAATTGGACCTTGCTCTTTAGCATTTAAATATTCATTGAAAGCTTTGCTTCAAAGCATTTCGACAATGACTAAAGATATTGGTAAATCAAATATTCATTAATTTGTCCTTTGGCCTAAAAATTGGCTTTGCAGGAGTGGTTGCAGCAGGCATTCTTATATTCATGGTGAAAATATACGAGCTGAGTATACAAATGATTGTTTAGTTATTTAGTATTGTAAGTCATATATGGAACATATGAACAGCTCAGGCAACCGTCCCCCACTGCAGTTCATCAAAGGGCTGTCAAATGCACTCACGTCGACACATTCTAGAGGAACAAGATATCCTGACTGTGCACATTCCATTCATGTTTCATTTCCAGTCAGACCTGGATGAAATACAGAGTCAGCAGATCCTGTGTACTAACACGAAAGCCGCCCCGAGCAGGCTGGCCAGGGACACATGATCCTGGGTCTGTCGGGCTCGGGACAACAAGCATGTCCGTCGGTTGTCCTTCCATGATCAGGAAACACCTAGTGGAAGCCAGGTGGACGGTGCCGGACGAAACGGCAAAGCGCCCGCACCCCTGCCTCAAACTCTCTCAACGGTTTGAAGACCGAAAAGCCTTTGCAGGACCTAACAATAAGGGGCTTAGGGCTTAACATTTCTATGACTAACGACCTGACAGGAGCTAACTTGGTTTTCCGTCCATTTAATTCATACACCACCGCAGACCCCTGCTGGATCTGATCCAAAGCCTATTGGAAGTCAATAAAGGCATGAGTGATCCCCACAGGGTAAAGGCTGGGGAAGCACAGGCGGCACACCCTCCTCCACCGCCCCATCAATCAAACACAAAGCTCACGGCAGAGCTCCCTGACCCCAATTAGGCGCTAACCGAATGAGGGAGACAATAACTGGTCATTACGTGCGAACGGATTCCAGGCCAGGAAGTAAATTTGTCCACGGCAGGCAGACCAACCCCCTCTTATTGTCCTGCACGGCGCGATCTCCGCTTCAGAGGGCTCCCGGCTTTATTGACTGGAAGCACATCTTAGACCTTCGTGGGCTTCCAGGCCCATCGACCCAGGCCCCATGTGTATCTCATTAGAGCCCCCTGGATCAGGTCCAACACACCCCACTCTCCCCCCACCTGCAGCTGGCTGCAGGATAACACCTTGCAGGGGTGTGGGGTTGGAGTTGGCTGGAACAGTCTGTGTGAACCCGCTCCTCTGGGACTTGCTGGAGTGGTTGGGGCTATCAAAAACATCGGGATGAGGATGGGATGGAAGTGTCTCCCACCTCTGCTTCTTGTGTGTGTTTCAGGCAACTGTGTCAAGCGTAAGGAGTTTGAGAAACAGGAAGCAGGCTACTTGCTTTGGACGTCGCCTAAGAGACCTTCAGCTTGTAATCCAATGAACTTCCTCTAGACCTCCCGGGCCCTTCAGGAGCAATGTGTGTGCGAGGAGTTTGTCTCGCCAGTCAAACCCCATGCCGCCCCACCCAGCGTTAATCTGTCACTACCATGGATCAACGCTGTCCTCGTGAGAATGTGTTCTCTTGCGTTGAAGGCCCGCCTTGAACACTTGATTTTGGGACTCAATTGCTCTTTCTTGACAGGAACCTGTTTTCTTAGGGTTCGGATTGCGTGTCACTGGCGGGGCAATCTGAGCGAGGTGGAGACACAGATGGTGGAAAGGGCGTATCTAAACTGTGGGAAGAGGAAGGGGGAAAAAACGGAATTCCCTGTGCATCGATTAGGATTATAATTTTATTCCCGGCGGAGCGCGACGAGTTTACTGCCTTCACGACCGCATTTCTATATCTGAGTACATAACCTCTTACCACACACACACACACACACACACACACACACACACACACACACACACACACACACACACACACACACACACACACATACACACACAAACGATTGCACGCAGAAGACATGTGGCCTCTCCGGGTGTTTTAAATCATCCCTGCTAACAGCTAAACACGGGGTCCAGCATGCAGGTGACAAGCCCACTCAATCACCGCGTGGCCCTGCTGTCTGAACGGCATCGGCATGGATTTATACCGCCCACACTGGACTTGTTTTCCTGGAGGAAGGGGGATGGGAGGGTGCTAGTTCTATCCCATTGCCGCCATTGCTTCGCCTGGTGCTCGTTTCGCACGCACAGAACGGCGAGCGGCACGGTGAGCAACAGTCACTTTCCGACATCTTCATTGAGTGGCCAGCACGTTTTCTGGACGACAACAGCAGGCAAGAGGGAGGACTCTGGTGCAATCCGAAGCACCTGGGATTCCTAGCTTGGTGCGTTGTGACTAACGACCCTGCCAGGGGGAACGCTGTGTTCCATTAGCCGTACCAGGAAGCTCGACTCCACAGCATAAGGAAGACGACAACAACTGTCTTCAAGGAATTCAGCGGGGGAGGGGAAACGAACAGCCAGAGATAAAGAAAAAAGGGGGGGGAGTTGGAACTAGGAAGTGGGAGAGAAAGCCTGAATTTGAGAAGTCGAAATTGAATTGAACACGGTACAAAGCTAAATGCCTTTGATGAAAGAAAGAAATTCAGAGAGGGGGGGGGAAAAACTGTGTGGAAGGAGAAAAAGAGAGGGAGAAGGAGACCGTGCAGAAGAGCATGCCTCAATGCAACAACATTCACTCCAACAACAACCACTGCTCGGCACAGAAAGCCGTGTGCCCACAGTACAGCACAGTACAGAACGCCTCTGTTTGGGCCGAAACCTTTTCTCTATCTCATGGGAGCAAAACCCATCTGTGGCTGAGGACAGCTCTCTCTCTCTAAATTTAATGAATGAATTAATTAAAGAATAACAAATGTTTAGTATATAAACATTTACACTCGTTACTGTACAAACTAAATGCAGTGTGATGTGGGCCTGTGTGGTGTGGTGTGGTGTGGTGTGTGTGTGTGTGTGTGTGTGTGTGTGTGTGTGTGTGTGTGTGTGCGTGTCCAAACGCAAAACAAGGCCATCCTGCATCACTTGTTTGTGATGTGTTAAATGTATATGTGTTTTGGTATTGTAATTTGTGTGTGTGTGCGTGCGTATGTTGATCACTCTCTATCCCTCAGGTTCTGGCATACATAAATGTACTTTGAGGTAAGGTCTCTCTCTCTCTCTCTCTCTCTCTCTCTCTCTCTCTCTCTCTCTCTCTCTCTCTATATCT
>JAVQJS010057997.1:0-19650 GCA_036024795.1 Galaxias rostratus | reverse complement strand
GGATGACAAGCGCGGCATAACCTGACCAATTGTAGGCGTGAAAGAAATTGTACTGCACAGCAATTGGATGAAAAGCCTTACATTTTCACGTGGGGCCCTTTTGTCCGCGACACGGAATGTAGCAAAAATGTAACATTGTATCAAAAAGCCCATCATGACGCAAGCCGGACACATTTTCGCAGCCGGACTCTATTTTGCATGACAGCTGCACGAGCAATTGTCCATTATTTTTATTTGGATGATACTGGCCTACGTTGGCCGTTGCTGGGTAAAACAGGTAAACATCCCTTTTTGAATCATTCTGCTTGGTCATTAGCTGAAAGCTAACTCTTAAATCCATGCAGCCCCAGAATTCGCATTAATGGTGAGTATTATAACAACATTATTTAAAAGAATAAATTCAGGGGCTTATTATATTTACATTTAGTTGAATTCACTTTTGAAATATATTGTATGGCTTTCACAAATAAATTTCCAATTTTTTTGCTGTCATGGCTCTCTTAGTCAAAAAGGTTCCCGACCCCTGGCCTAAATGTTTGTCTGAAATAAAACCGCAACAAAGCTTTTAAATGAATACCCTTAATTATCCTTCTCGCCAAATCCTTGACCCCCCCCTTTTATTACCATATCTCTCTCTACACTTGTAAATAGTAAATACTACCTATTCAACTATTGTGTACTATTCCTACAACCCTTTGAAATTTATTACAGATACTTGAGTATCTACTTAGTAAGTATCTACTAAATATACTATATCGGCAGACCAATTAACATGTCCAATAACCACTCTAAATAAACAGTTTTGAGTCACTGGATGTAGGTTAAAACTGTAAAAAACTTTTGGTTAGGCAAAGATATTCTATCAAACAACAGGTTACTAGCGTCTCCCGGCCAACAAAGTGATAATTTAATTCATAAACAAATGCTTATGTTTTAACCAATGATCCCCGATGTTTGGATTTGGGGGTTATGGGGCTCCCTTTTCATTAATTTACAATGGAAAATATAATCTGCTAGCATTATAAGCATCAGATTCTTTCAAGAGATATCTAAAAATAATGTTTTCAACTGAAAGTGCGACATTAAAATGTTTGCAAATGTTTAAATAAAGCTTTGCAAGGAAAGTCATGGATAACTGAATGCAGTGTAACTTATTCATTAACAATTAATTGATTATTGTTCATTAACATGAGTAACTCATCAATCATGGAAATTCTTTGCAACACTAATTCCTATACAAAATCTGGTTTCCCTCCATGTACGTAATCTTCAAACCATCCCCCTCAAAATGGTCCCTAAGGAACATTTGAGAGAATCAAAGCATGGTCTCTCAAAACAAATGGTCAGAATACCTTAAGTCCAACTGCAACTTTAAGGATTAATAAATTGAGCTTGAGGAACAGACAGTGACATTGTTGGACTTTGAACATGACAAATTGTAACATCAGTCATTTTTATGTTCTATTATTTATGTATTTTGAATAGTTTTTTTAACTGAAATATCCTACCTATCCTTTTCATGTTTGGTATCAGAATGTCCACCGCAACATTTTGTGATCTCAGGTAAGCTGGCTGGCAAGTGTTATTTCACTCAGTTAGATAACCAGCAAATGACTAAAGCAATCTTTCCCACACTACCTTTTCAAACTAGCTTTAAATAGAAAGTTTCCAACTAAAAACCTGTGCTTTTAAGATCCGATGTATCCTGGAAAGGTCGCCCTATGTTACACAGGTTGATATAATTGCATCCCATCCTTTCCCTTGTCCACACGTCTGAAATCAAATCACAATGAAGGATTTGGGCTTTTCTTCACTATACAGGCTGAAAACTCCTTGACACTTTCAAACTTAGACCACTTCAGAGCAAAGAAATCTTTATTCAAACCACGTTCGGGACTTCAAAACTTTTTTTCTGAAATTATTCAGAGATTTTACCCAAAGCTGCTGTGTCAGAGGAACCAATGGATCACCAAGACGGAACCAACGCACCTTTGTCCTAACCTGAAAGATAAAGGAAGACCCATGTTTCTTTTCCATGTTTGTTCACACAAGAAACAAACTCTCAACTTCACATAATAACCTCTGTTTCCAAACATTACCACTAATACCACAGATCACTTCTCTATCCAACCACAACTGGAAGGCCAAGAATCTAAATTCCCAAATTTTGCAACACAACACCACCTATCGTCTCAAAGTAACGTAAAGCCCACTTTTGTAACATTGAGCGTTTGATGCTAAAAGCTCAGGCTATTTCCGATGTTGTGCATACAATAATTAGTGAATGTCAACTTTTATACTGTTGTTTTTTCAGGTACTAACCCTTCTAGTTTGTCGATGTCCTAATTTAGTCATTATTTGTAGGATCATAATTTTCAAGTGTTTTAGACTAATAAATAAATAAGAATATTTTGCATTCAACCCATTTATTCAATGGCTTTATTCAAAGCCAATATCCTGTGCGTTGGTGCCCCTCACCTAATTACCCTTCATCACTTTGGTTGATTAATATTTTTTCATGAATTTTGATAAGCTACAAAATTGATAAAGGATAATTTCACACAAGTAATAGTAAACCAGTTACGTACATATATATGCACAGGTTATAAGGAGCCTTTGTCATTCCTTTAATACAGATATTTCAAGTTGCTGCTAGCATTGTAATCTTCGACTTGAAAGCCACAAATATCTATTTTCATGGATTCCCCATGGGGGTATTGGGGAAGACATGGGCTAGCAACTTGTCTGCAGCACTAAACACTAGTCTATGGACTGAGTGCACCTGCTAAAAGCGACTTACAAAACTAAAGTGAAAATACCTCTAGAATGAGAGAGCAGTGGCAGAATATGACTAGCATACTGAGAACAGGGTTTAGTCCCCAAACGCGACTACTATGAGCACGAAAGTTACGTTAAAAGTCACCAGATTTGCCTTTGTGGCTGGGAAACAACAAAAACTGTAAGGGGTCTGAGAATACTTCTAAGAAAGGACACCTAAGTAGGAAGAGGCAGGAGCATCGTATTGACTTGTACCTTTAAAGAAGCAAAGCAAGTATATCAAATGATGGCCAGCGGTTGCACACTAACCAAAGTCCGCAGAGCAATAGCAACTCCAGCACTGAGGTGGCACAGAGAAGCACCCAAAGACAGGGGAATAAGGTGGTAGAGCCCTATCAGGCACAAAAACCTCCAAGGAGAAGATAATTTCCCAAAGACTAAAGTAAAGTGTCAATCAGCCAATAAAAAGAATGTCTGGTATAATTAATGCAGACCTAAAATAGACACTTGAAAAGCTAAGAAGCACAGTGGAAATGAAGCTAGATAAAACAGGAAATATCATATGCAGTTGCAAGAAAAAGTACGTGAACCCTTTGGAATTAACTTGATTTATGCGTAAGTTGGTCAAAGGTCCTGATCTTCATCCAAGTCAAAATATTACACAAATGCATTCTACTTAAACTAAACTACAACTATATGTGGAAAAAGTATGTTAATCCTTAGATTTAAAAACTGGTTGACCCTCTTTTGGCGGCATTAACCTCAACCAAACATTTCCTATCGTTTACTATCAGGCCTGCACAATGGTCAGGATACATTTTAGACCAGCCCTCTTTTTCAGTTCAGCAATATTCTTTTAATTCAAGCCACAGTATCTCAATTTGGTTGAGGTCATAACTCTGATTGGGCCACTCCAGAGGGCATGTTTTCTTCTGTTTAAGCCATTCTGTTGTTGATTTACGTCTTTTCCTAAGGTCGTTGTCCCGTTGCATCACCCATCTTCCGTGTTGCTTCAATTTGTGGACAGATGTCCTGAAGTTCTATGTTACTATGTCGATGGTAAAAAGGCAGAACATTTAAAACAACCAATAATGCACTGCACTCCCACTTAAAAAAAGGAAATAATTAGGGGAGCTGTCGTGCAAAATAGTGTCTGGCTGCAAAAATGTGTCCGGCTCGTGTAATTTTGCTACATTCCATTTCGCGGGCTAAAGGGCTTGCACTAGCATCAGTCACAAGCTAGGCAACACTATCAAATCTACCTCAAAGCGGCTCGCTTAGACGACAGCAGCTGACATCAACTTTCGGTTAATTTTTTATATATTATTTATAGCTATTTGCTTTTTTAAGTATTCTTTGTTTTTTAAGTTTGAATTTAAACGTTAATATTGCAAAGATTAACTAGCTAGCATACCTTGCATATCAAGTTATCTTAACTTAGCAAACCTTGAAGCCTATCAAAGAATCTGAACGAAACATTAATATTTGTGTAGTTAATCAAAGAAATAATTACATTTTTTGGCGCAATTTTTTTTTGTTTTTAGCAAGTGCTTGACCCCGTGTGGTATTGATTGACAGCACAGCTTCTTGAATGAAAAGCTCAGCATCACTTGACCAATTGTAGGCGTGAATGTAAGTGTTCTGGACCGCAATTGGATGAAAAGCCTTAAATCCACAACGAGTCCCACGTGGGGCCATTTAGCCCGCGAAACGTAATGTAGCAAAATGTAACATTGTAGCAAAAAACATATTGTAACACAAACTGGACACATTTTTGCAGCCGGACACAATTTCACACGACAGCACCATGGTGTCTTTGTGGCTTGGCTCTCCATGGGAAAGATGCCCAGGAGCGGCCACTTTCTGAACTTGCAGAGGATTTCATGTGAACTAAAGCTAGAAGGTATAGTAAGAAAAGAGGCACTCCTATTAGCGATGTGACAGAAATGAAACAGGCATTGCTGCAGGCAAAAGCATTAAACATGCAGAAGTAGTTGAGCTAGTACTCCATAGACAGGCAGGATTTGGACTTTATTTTGACACAAATAATTAGAGATTGTCATAATGAACCCCTTTGGAACAATGCACATTTTTAATGGAAGAGATACGAAAGCAAGAGAAAGCTGTAAGTAGCACCTGTGGGGGACAAGGCAGGACCCTATATGAGCACAAACGTAAAGAACATAGTTGAAAACCCCCAAGAAGTGGTTTAATTTCAGGACAAATGTATTAAAGGTAAATTGATCCTCCAGAGCGTCAGTTATCAAGCCTGCAGGAACAGGGTAGGGAAAATATTATCTTTTTTCAGATGGTAAGTATCCCTGCAGAGTTGACAGATGGCTCCTGGAAGAATAGGCAATAAGAATATCTCTCTTATTACACAGTTTTTTTTTTAAATCTGGCCTTGGCGAGAGCCAATATAGAAAGGTTGGCTTTGAGACATTGTTGCTCACTGTTAAGCCCTCGAGAGGTGTCGTGGGCTCAAATTTATGAAACATCCGTTATGGAGTGTGCCCACTTGAATACCCGAAGGACATATCTGCTCTCAACTTAAGACCATTTTAAAATATTGGCTCTTGAGGTGCTCATCTTTGAGTTTGACTTAATAGATAAAATAACATCCCATCCTGTTTATATTGAAATAAACACAGATTAGAGAGCTCAATGCATGCTATACAGTCCTCTTTTTTAATGATGCGCACCAGAAACATGTGTTAAACATACTAAATGCGAAACAGAAACAGTGTCTCTCTCAGATGTAATTTCAGCAAATGACTTATTTGAAATAGCTTAATCATTAACTTGTAATTTTCGTAGTAAGTGATTATCTCTTCCATACTTTTTGTTCTTTTGGCTCTTGCGGAAGTTACCTGCTGCTATTTGTTGGATAGTAGCTTTCACAAACTGCAAATGGAATTAAAGCAAAACTAAATCTTATGTAAATAATCTGAAGTGTTTTGTATGTTCCCTAGGTGCCTATCACCATTGGAGTTCTGCTGAACTCTTACTACGATGTGCGATTTAACCTGCAAGGGGCACTGTTTGCTGTTTTGGGGGTCTTTGTCACCTCTCTCTATCAGGTGGTGAGTTCAGATGTATCAAACACATACATCTTACAAAAACATGCATTTTACAACAAGCTCAGATCATTAGAAACCTTAAGAGTGTTATCAGTATGTCTGTATTATAATTCATGGTTTGAAGTCAGAATATGTCCAAGACCAGTTTAATTCTATCCAACCGGCACGCTCTTGACTTCGGAAAATAGTTCCGATTACCAATGAATTTATATAATAGCGCAGCCGGCAAATCAACTACTTTGATGCAGAAAAAAGCTGGATATAAAAGACAAATCCCGCTATACCTTGAAAGAATTTGCTATATGGTAAGTGAATATTTTCTGAGATTGAATAGAATAGATAAGAAAATCACTACAACTGAAGCAGAACCTAAGGAATTAACCGAATAAATAGAATGAATGTTTCATAATTAACGCTGCAAAGTGGAATCTGAGGCAATATTTTGAAATAAAACCAGTTAAATCTAATGTTTAGTCAATTCCATGAATTGGAAAAACAAAAGTGTTGTGTTATGTAGTCTTAATTTATCTCAGTGAAAGAGTTGGACTTCCCTCAAACTTGACAGGCTTGACATCCCTTTTAATATTATGGCTGAATTTTGAGACTAAAATGTGTGCAACTTGAAATGTGCCTCAGTTGTTGATTTAAGCTGTTAACGTTAAGGAAAATTGGTTTATTCTGGCCATGTATCACTAATCAATTTATAACAGAGGTTGTTAATATTTTTCAATTCTAATTTGCACATTGCTAATACTCACAATAGACTAACTTTCTTTACCCCTATCATGTTGGATATTGCTGCCTCACACAGGTCCTAAGTCAGCAAGAAAGAGTTAACGCTTTTATGACTATGCTGTCTTTCCTATGTTGATCATGATAGACAGGCAATTAATTATTTCTTTACATCTTGTCAATTTCCTGAGAATTTCCCATCTCACACTCCCTAACCTCTTGTGCCTACGTCATCATTCCACACAACCCTAGCCCCTGAACTGCAGGAGTTACCCAACAATTGCTGGTTATGCAATTTGAAAAATAAAAACACAGCACATAAAAATACTAACAGTACTAAAGTAACTTGCAATGCTTCAAAAGCCTCTTCTTTACTCGCCATTGGAAATGTTTAAAATCTTCGGCACTCCACCGAATGTGACAAGTTTTGCAAAGAGGGATACATTTTATTTAACTTAAATACATTCATCTGAGAGTTTCACTGGTGTTTCTGCCCCCTCCATTCCCTCTCCTCTTTCTATTGTCAATGTCCACAGGTTTCTTTTTCACTCCACAGGTCTTTTAGTTGTTTTGGAATGTAATGGACCAAAATATATATTTCCTATTCATTAATAATAATAATAATAATAATAATAATGCATTTGATTTAGGATTTATGATTGATTTATGAATGCATTTTGAAGATACATTTCAATCTCTTACCCTGTTCTTCGATACATCTTAAGTATTCACTGTCTATCTATTTAATGCTAATAATAGTTCATTCTTTCTGTAAAATGTATTTATAAATAATTAATAGAATAATTTTCAATAGTTTGTAAAAACTATTTTTTCAGACTTTTTTTTACCTTGCAGTCTCAAAAGTAGTTTGTTTAGGTTGCATGTGTAGTATATTGGAATGTATAGTGTGTGTTTTGTTGAGCACATACAATTCACATTTCAGTGGTTGTGTCTTGTTTATTTTCATAAACATTCTTAATTGGCTAATTCTGTTAACCAGAAAGAGTAAGGAGGACTGTTGGTCTGAAATGTATCAGTAGGATAACATTCTGAATTGTATTTTCTTTTCTGCCGTTTTGGCACTTATCACTAGATGGTCATAATATTTTTACAGAAATTGTATATTTTATGTAATTGATATTCTAAATGACCTAGAAGATTGTGAACAATTTGTTTCCTTAATTTCTTTTCTCCATCTTGAATTTGAAATGGGGATATTTTGAGGTTTATGCATATATTGCGAACAAATTATAATAGCATTGAGATTTGGGTGCAAAAGCTTTTGGAGGCAGGAGGATTACCCTAAAATCATCATATATAGTATATAAATATTTGTATATAACTTGAAGGAAGTAGGTGTGCGCTTCAGTATGGCGTAATGACACAGAACGAACATCTATCAAACATAGTCAGTCTAAGTGATGCCACATCAGCCAATTTGTGCCAGACTTGTTCACTCAACATTTTATTACAGACTCGCCTATGCCATTGGACACACAAACTGACGTCGTGTGAATTGGCAGTGACTAGTCAGGGCACTGGTAGGATAATGGAGCATGTTTTTTTGATTGTGGGAGGAAACTAGAGTACCTTGACGAACTCCTCACGGAAAGGTTGTTGGGTCAGGTAGGGTTTGAACCCAGGACCTTGCTGTGAGAGCAACCGTGGAAAACAGTGCAACATCCCATGAATTGCTTTGTTCTTTAGTAGGTGGGAACACAATTGCTTAATGTTTTTATATTTCCGTTTACTTGCATACTAGTGGGTGGGAGCTAAACAACAGGAACTCCAGGTCAACTCTATGCAGCTGCTATACTATCAGGCTCCCATGTCTTCCGTTTTTCTGCTTTGCCTGGTGCCTAGTTTTGAACCTCTTACCGGGAAAGGGGGCATATTTGGACCATGGTCCCTGCCTGCAGTGGTAAGAGAACGATACACACAACCCTACTAGTACCAACACTGTAAAGCCATACATTAGACAAACTATTTTATTAAACCTGGTGAAACACACAGATTTATACTTTTGCGCTGATTAATTGATTTTGGTTTTTGTTGTGTAGTTTTTTTTTTAATGTCTAACTGTAGCCATAAGCTAAAACCAGGGTGTGAATTATACCTTAAAGGGGACCAATTATGCACATTTCAGATTAATCTCTTTATTTAGGAGTTTTAGTAGAATAGGTTTACGCATTTTAGTGTTCAATAAACTTTTTTCGAGGCTGCCTGCGTCTGCAGAACATTTACCCTCTGTCTAAAATGCTCCGTTTTAGCTCCTGTCTCTTTAAGGCCCCCCCTACCGACAAGCCCAGTCTGCTCTGAACATAGGGAATTTGCCTTTGCACTGACAAAAACAGCTTTTTCTCCTCATGGCAAAATCAGTGTCTAAAAACAAGGCGTTTAAGGCAGTTATGTGCGAGAGTGGCTTCTCTTGGCTTGTAACGTTTCCGAAAATGTGCATTCACAAAAAGTTGTATAATATACTAAAAGAAAGGGGAGAACCAAAAAAAGCATAATAGGTCCCCTTTTACCATTTATATAATAATAACAATAATAATAAGCAAAGATGTTGCATCACAATTGGCAATTTTTTTACTGAGCACCAACTTCAAAATAATGGAACATGCAAAATTACAGAGGAAGACTTTGACATTACAATAAGCAACTGTGGGGTGACTTATATTAGTGTTGTAAATGTGTGGTTGTTGTCGCTTCTCCAGGCAATGGTGGTGTTATCAGCGGTGGTAGCCTTCCTGGTCAACCTGTCAATCTACTGGATCATTGGCAACACCTCAGCTGTTACGTATCTTTAAACCGTGAACCAACCCCTAAAAATGGGTGATGTTTTGGTGGCGATGTGAGTGTGTGCAGGTAGGTCAAACAGTACTCTTCAATCCTTCTGTTGAACACATAATGATAACTTTCAGTTATATTGATGTCATAGGCCGTGAAAGAGGTTGTTATTTTATTAAGTAAAAAAAGGAAAAAGATATTATTTATATATCATTGGCGGCTGGTTAGTTCATGAAACTGGGGTGGATGGGAGAGATACAAATATCAACAATTAAATCATTATTTAACTACATGGGATATTTATTAATCATACCCAAGGTTAAATTAAATATAGTTTTTTGAAAGCAAACTTTTATTCTCAAAACAATTAACAGTATTACTGCTCTGAAAGTTTGTTAAAGATGGTAGACTAGGTGACCTGTTTCTGACCTGAATCTACGTTACATAACGTTAGCCATAGATGTCTTGACTCAGACTTACCAAGCTGTTTTGGTGAAGTAAACTTTAGGAGGTGGTCTTTCATCCTCAATGTGTGCCTTCTCGTGCATCACGATGTGTTAAATAGAATTGACAATTTAAGCTTCACTATATCCTTGTCAGCATTCACTATCCTAACCGTAGTGCACTGCTAATTTGAAGAGAAAAAAATCCACAACCTTATAAAACGAATTATAAAACTATTACCGCCATCTACGTCCGTCAATTTGAAAATGTTAAAAGCTATCTTATACTATATTATCATGCTATATTTTATACATATCACCATTTTTATTCAGATCATCGACAGGTCAATTAGGAGAGAGAGATAAAGAGAGAGAGAGAGAGAATAAAGAGTAGCATTTTGACCAGCTCAAGCTGTCACCATGATTGCAGGAGTAATTTTACACTGAATAGCAAGGTTTAAGTTAGCCTACTCATTATAGTACAAACAACTAGTGCTATTACATGTAAATCAATATATTATTGTGATGAGTTTTTTAGATGTATGTAACATAGTGTACTGTGTCATTGATGCTAAAGGAAACTAAAGGAATGGTCAAAAACAAGTAGGCTAAAACGGCATCCATCAGCAAAGTGATTGAGTGAACGAGTGAGTGTGCAGAACAGTTGAAATCCGTTTGTAGGAATCGAGCCTTAATCTCTTGAAAAGGTTAAAGGGGAGGGAACACAAGCAGCACCACAAAGTCAGCAAGTTTCTCGACTGTAGCCATGACAATAGTTATTATCGATAAATCAAAGCAGTTAAGCATTAACGCCCAAATGACTAATGAATGTTACTGGTGCTGTTGTGGACGCACTTTTTAAAAATACTGGGCATCACAGAACTTTGTTCATGTTAGCAGCTAATTTAGAGGAGATCAGAAATAAACAAACATTACAAAAATAAATAGCCATATAGAATAAATATCCTGTTTTTAACATCTATATCTATGAAAATGTAAAATCAAAGAAGGAATCTTTGGTATCACAATTTCCCTCAAAATGACATTATTGAAGTGTGAAAGCAAGTTTTTACCTTGCAGTAACATTTGCCATTCAGTCAGATATATTTATGCTTTGTTTATTTAATGCTTGATACATTTTACCATGTGGATCAAGAGCCACAGGTAATGTGTTACTGTATAATATAAAATCTCTAGTCCAGATCGTTGCTTGCAAGTATACAATGTGTGGCCAACCAATATTGCCTACATGTAAAATATAATACCTATTGCATTCCTTAACTATGTGTGTTGCAGCTACAACATGTTTGGTCACTTTAAGTTTTGCATCACCCTGCTGGGAGGCTACCTTCTTTTTCATGATCCTCTGTCAGTCAACCAGGTCCTAGGCATCCTCTTCACGCTGTCTGGAATCATTGCATACACCCACGTCAAGCTGGTAGAGCAGGAATTGGTCAAGAGTCACCTTGTTCAGCGACCATAGGACCACTACTCCATCAGACATGGATTTTGAATGATAGGCAACGCACAACAGCAACATATGTGCTTTAGTATGCTGGTCTATGAGAAGAATGTGAACTTGATGCAAAAGGATTGTAAAGCTTCCGAAGCACAGGAACAAAGATAGTGATTAGGGAAACGTTAGATTAGCAACTGTATTTGTATTTATTTTTAGCCTCTCCATGGTTCAGGTTCAACCAGTCTGTGCTGATGTAACAAGTAAACTCCCACTCTTGGTTGATATCTCAATATTCACACATGTTCACCTTGGAAGCTGAAAATAATCTCCAAAATCAAATCATAATGTACAGCAGGAAATTTTCTGTCCTCTGCTCAGAGATTCTTCATATATGTACCTTCAATCAGTGAGACAATGAAAGGAGAAAGAATTTGTTTGTGGAAGAAATTTTGATATGTTTTTTATATGCTGTTGTAGTTGTTTTGTTTAGTTACCATTGGAGATGAACCATTATTTTTGTCTGTATGCTAAACAGATTTAGTATAATTAATGTAATTATGCATAAAGTATTTTTGTGCCGTTCAATACATTTTAGTTTACATAAATTCTTATTTTATTTTGTATCATAATATTTGTAAACGGTATTTAAACAGTGGCCTGCATATGCGTTTTATGCACAAGCAATAAATATCTTGTCAAACTATTTCAACATCACCTATTATGGGAGGTGATCGCCACCCCCCAAACACAGTACGAATTACTGTTATGCATCTTGTTGCTCTGAGATAACGAGGTTATTTTTGTTTGCCATATAGTTATAGCTAAGGATATATAGCTAAGATATAGCGCAGACCTAGGCAAATTACGGCCCGCACCCACATCCGGCCCTTTGTGCGTGATTTACACCGTGCATGCAATCCAATTGTGTTTTATTTTGAGGAGCGTCACACTTGTATTCCCTCTGTATGGACATATATGCGTGCGTGAGCCGCGAGGGAAGGTGAACTGCCACAAGTGATTCTAGTCAGGTTAACCTCAATGTGTCTGCGCAAACCGAGAAATTAAAGGTTTGTAACGACAGCTGTGTTTTTAATAAGACGTGGATCGCCAATTGCTTCTTTAATTCAAATATAAGGCTGTGTGCTTAATTTGTGGCATGCATGTCGCTATGTGAAATGTTCACAATTTGGATTGCCACTACATGACCAAATATGCGGATAAACATAGAACTGTCTGAGAAAGAGGGCAGCACGGTGGCTCAGTGGTTACTGTTGTTGCGTCACAGCGAGAAGGTCCTGGGTTAAATCCCCACCTGACCCAAGGGCCTTTCTGTGTGGAGTTTGCATGTTCTTTTCAGGGTGCTCCGGTTTCCTCCCCCAGTCCAAAAACAAGCAGTGGTGACTCTAAATTGTCCATGTGTGAATGTGTGTGAGTTGTCGTATGGGTTTGCCCTGGACCGGCGGTGTACCCGCTGCTCGCCTGATGTCCGACAACATAAGATAAGCAACATTGCTAAAGTCTGATGTCTGATAAAGAATGCGCAAGGTGAGTCTAGTGAGTTGCTCACGAAACTGCAAGAGGAGAACTTTCCACACCAGAGAACGGACTTGGATCAGTGATGAAGTTTAACAAATCAAAACACAGATCACTGGGGACCACCTGCTGTCCTTGGCTTAGCCACCTCTGACATTCAGACAGATTTCAATGCCCCCAAAACGTGCTCCCAAACATACTGGACTACTCTCACCGAAGAGGTCAAGTTAAGTGAAAAGCATTACAAGTAAATTATTTTTTGTATAGTTTTTCACGGTTAGTGGAGATGAAAAAGTAAAAATTAAACTACACTGACGCAATGATTATTTTTCGTCAAGTCAATTAATTGCTCAAGAATTTGTCTAGTTGACCTATACACCACAATTTCACATAGTCTACCTATTTATAGAAATATTTACGTATTTTTATTTTTCCGATTACCAGTACCAGCTATTCAGAATATATAATTCTGTGGATCTTACAATGGGAGGAAGTTCTGCAGAAATTAGTTAGTAATCATTGGTGCAACCCTCTGATACGTCAGGTTTCTAATTTCCCTTGCAGACGTTAATTGCCCACCCCTGCTATAGAGTGATTATGTAATTTGCTTATATGATCTTTTAGAGGATTAGTTTACTGCAAATTGAACTAAAATATCACAATTCTCATAGTTGTATATAGAATAATTATAATTATATAAAATATGATTGTGAGGGAACACAAACGTTGGGCACAGATGGAGTTGGTTTTAAAGTGGGTTTACCACGCTTTATTCGGTTTTTAGTAAGACCAGCCAGCTTTAGCGTCTCATCGTCCTTTCTACCCAACCTCCCACTGAAACAAACAGACACCCATAAATAACCCACATCTGACCAATCAACAGATTCCCCACACCTGTTGTCAATCCATGATTAATCAGCTGCAGGTCATCCCACCACAGCCCTGCTGCGCCCTCTACAGGACAGATGCCATCACAACCCTCACAATGATGTAAAAGGTTTTGTTTTGAAAATGGTAAAGCCTAATCCCAATAGGAAGAGCAATGTATGGACTGTACTTGAAAGAACCAGATATTTACAGTCATATTAAGGTATTACAATTGTTTGCAAACCTGAAATAATTTTTGCACCATCATCAGTTCCAATGTGACAGCAATACATTGTTGCACCGTTATTATTTCTTAATGGTGGCTGACATGTAATATTATTTTTAATGTTAATGATGAGTATTATAACGGCAAGCAGTACATGCGGTGGCCGGCTATATAAAAAGAATATTAAGAGAAAAATGTCAAAAAAGCACATAAATAGCCTACAAAATTGTGAGAGAAAGACAGATTTGGTTGGAAATGGTCATAGAACTCACAGCAAATACAGGAGCTTGCACACCCACTTACTGACGCCACATTTAGCATCCTATATAGCAAAATTAGATGTTAGTGTACGGTCCTCAGAGGTTTCTTGTTGTTTCGTTTTAAAGCCTCAAATAGTCCATTTGAACTGACTTGAATTTGTATACTCAATAATAGGACTGAACTGCACCATTGACTTGGGTAAGACGAAGATGATCTACATACAAATTTTACAATATTTTACAGAGACATATCATTAGTATAAAGTTTTAATAATGTTGACCTTATATTGGGGCTGTGGTACTCCATTTTATATGGCTACAGCTTTTGATTTCAAACCTTTGATATCTATGCACTGTTCTATCAGAGAGGTAGTCCTAAAACCAGGTAAAGGCCACATCACTGGACTTAGATTGTGTCATAGTTGAATAGCAGACATTTATCCAAAACCACCTCTTTATAGATTCAATTATTAACAAATTATATCAGAAAATCATTTGTGATTGTGTCATGAGATGTAATCATATACTGTTAGATGTTTATTATCATTGTTATTAGCCCTATTTTCGGCACTTTTCATGGTTGCGGTTTTTGGCATTTCGCTTCCATTGTAAAGCCAATATGTCAGCTGGAATGCCACGTACTACGCTTTACATAGCTCATTAATCTATCTACAAGTTATTTTGTAATTGCTTATTTTACATGCTTATTTTGTCCATAGGCAATTAATGGGGAGAGGGTAAGACCTGAGGGGTGGCTAGAATGAAGAACCAAGATTAATCATCCCCTTGTGTATACTGTCTTTGTGAATGCAATAAAATGTATACATGTATATGTTATTGAATATTTCTTTGTTGTCACTAGATGACAGTATAAACAAGGGCATGATTCATCTTCGTCCTCTATTGGGGGCATTAGAAGTGGATAGCTGACTCATAAATAGCACTAACACCGCACCAAACAGTTTAGGAACAGTGTTGAAATGCACATTAAAGAAGAAAGTAATGCCATAAAGTGCCAAAGCTATTACAATAGGTTTACACAGTGCTATTTGGTGGACCTTCAATCCACTTTGTTTAAGTTCTACTATACTTAAAAAAATACCTATGCGCAAACATTTAGAGCCTAGAGAACAAAACTTAAACTAAACATTAGTTGGCTTCTTAGTCATTGTATATGTCCGCCATAAAATTATAATGAAGCCGCACTGTCAATACGACTACAAGAATGGGGGTGCAAGAGGGGGTGTTTTCTGGATAATCCCTATAGGGTTGTGTCCTGCACTCATAACTCAAACTCAAAGTGAACATATCTATCTATTCTGATTTAATTAGATATATGGGCATTAGTCTCTCAGAAAATTCACATTTGCATTATTTGATAGAATAACTTTTTATTATTGTGATATATTGTAGAAAGTAATTTGATCGGAAGGACCTATGTTGACATATAACTGTTGAACTAAATCCAAATTGTTATGAAGCATCAAGTCTGAAAGCTTAAAAGCTTGCTCTTATGTTAGCTACCCCTTCAGTAGGAGGATTGAGGAGATAATTGTGGTAATAATTGTGATAAGTTACAAGAAATGTTACAAGTTTGATAATGGAAACAAGTATTTAGTCAAAGATCTATAAATACCATATTGTCACCTATCTGCTTACCCCCAAACCTGTGTCAAGGGGCACACACCCTTAGAGCGACTGATTAAAGCAACTCAACAGAACAGAACTTTGCGATGAACTTGTCTTTAAAAGAGATAGATAATCATATAGAGATCGAAAATGATTGTGCGACTTAACCTCAGAACCCCACAACTCGTTGACTGGCTCAAAATGCAAGTAGTGGTCTTAAAAAAAACTCCAAAATTACACACCATCTATCATACTGAGAAACCTCCGTAACGGCCGTTATTGGACTCTAGAGCTTCAGAACGTCCCTAAACGGATCATGGGCACAGAATGCTTCAGTCATGAAGAATAACTGAATATAAGCTGATCATGATCTTAAATCATGATATTTAAACAAAATAACTTTCTTTCAAATTATTATTTGAGATTTTGCCTAAAAATACACACTTTGCACGATCCAGATCCTGTAAAAACACAAAATTCCACCCTTCCCAACGCAAATTGGAAGCCATAATTGACTCAGCTAAGATCAACTGTTGGTGACCATAAATATGAGAATCGTTGACTGAACTGCAAGCTGGAGCAGACAGGAGAGGTTTCTTAGACAGAGACATACAGTGTATCCGGAGAGTATTCATACCCCTTCACCTTTTCCACATAGTGTTATCCATCCATTCATCCTTTATCAGAACCGCTTATCCTATGCAGGGTCGCGGGTGGCTGGAGCCTATCCCAGCCGACTTCGGGCGAGAGGTGGGGTACACCCCTGGACAGATTGCCAGTTCATCGCAGGGCTAACACATAGGCATACAACAACTCACACACACATTCACACCTATGGACAATTTAGACTTACCAATCAACCTGCATGTTTTTGGACTGTGGGAGGAAACCGGTGCACCCGGAGGAAACCCACGCTCACACGGGGAGAACATGCAAACTCCACACAGAAAGGGCCTCAGGTGGGGATCGAACCCAGGATATTGTATTTTGTTACAGCCTACTTCCAAAATGGTTTAAATAATAAAATATTCTCAACATTTTACACACAGGAGCGCTGTGAAAGTTTTTTTTTTTTTTTTTAAATGTAAGCTATATTAATGGCGACAGATAATAACATTCCACTGTTGTCATTGTTGTGGCCGCTGTAGGTCCATCTTTCTTCTTCCTGATTCTGTAATTGGTCAATGAGATTGACTCCACAATTTGTTCTTTGAAGGGATTCCCAGATAGGACTCCATTACTGTTTGGCCTTTTGCTTGAATAATTAATTAGAGTTTTTATCAATTGTTGAGAATTGATATCTGCTGTCTGCCGCTGCTGCTGATCAAAACTAGACTTTTTCATTGTTCTACTTTGTTTCTTTTGTGCCATAGATGCGGAGGACGTTTTCAAATATTAGATTGATTGTTTGTTTGGAGACATTCACACCAGTGGCCTGTTGTAAGTCAAATTGTAGTAATCTGGCAGTGCTCATCCTGTTCTTCTTTGCACAGACATCGGTCCTTTTGATGGATTAAAGACCTTCTACGGCCCGTCCAGCTCTCCTAGAGTGGCTGCCCGTCTGTTGGAATCTCCTCCATGCTTTTGAGACTGTGATGGGAGACTCAGCAAATTTGCTAAAAGATTTATCTTCTGGCAATGCCACATAATGATGTGCCTTTCTGGAGGAGTTAAACTGCCTGTGCAACCTCTGTAGGGTCCTGGTATCGCCAGGTATCGCCTCATGCTACCAGTAGAGACCCAGACCCTAGCCAAATGGAAAACTAGTGAAAAACGGTCAGAAACAAGGGAAACATTTTCAGTGACCTCCACCTGAAAAACCATTTCATTGTTGTGGTCTCATTGTTACTTCTGAAGTGGACTTGTCGCTAATCTCATTAACACCACAGTTGCTTAAGCCCAGTAACAACCTCCTCTGCTACTTAACTGACCAAATCAATTTCCCAGAGGTTTAATGGACGTAATAGACGTCATTGATGTAATTCCCTGATTGAAAAGTGTTCCTTAATTTTTTTAAATACTTTTTTTTTGCAGTGTACGCTACGATGTGAAATCAGAAAAAAATTACTTATAAAACCTATAAGTTAAATTAAATAAAAATAGTGGCTTTTGGTTCTTTGGGAATTATTCATTACGACGTTTTGATAGAAATTTTTATCAATGCTTGGCAAAATACAAATTGTGCGATTTTAATGATAGGAGACAGTTCAAGAAAAGGAGCGTGGCGGAAATTGAAAACGTGTACTCTACTGTGTCCAAGGCAACTTGATAATTAAAACTTTTAAAAGTAAAACAACAGGAAACAGATGATTTAATGTAGCACGCTCCATGTTCTCTTACAGGGGTTACATTTCTTGACAACTGACTTTAGGTCCGAGTAAAATAGACTTGTTCTCCCCAGTGGTAAAACTGGAGTTTTGAAACTTCTGCTTAAGGCTTGTTTAATGTTTTAGTTATTAGGTTACACTTGTGTCCCTGTAATTAAAATTTTCATTACACTCGTTTGGAAGCCGTTCTTGGTATAATCCTCCAACAAAGATGGCCACTGCAGTGAGAGTAAGCATAAACAAACATGGAACAGAAACCATGGAACCCTATTTTCGACACGGGAGGGGCACGAAAGGAAATACTGTGAAGGTGAGATAATTTTAACACTATAGGTATATGAATACATTTGGAATGGAGCACCGTGTTGGACCCATACAGTTGCATGATTTGCCTAAAACGGCTGTTGCAGAGTTATGGCTTAGATACTGCGGCCAGCGTTGGCCGTGTAGTCCTCACACAGATTTTCAAATTTTTTCATCCGTTATATTGCTGGCGGTTTGGAATAATATCTTCCCATGCATGCAGTTTATTTAAAGAAACAACAACGTAGTGGTCTGTATCGACACCTTTTTTACCAGTCAACGTAATATAACGGACATGTCTCTTGATCAAATTTAAATGTGTGGCTAGATTGAGGAGTGTATTTCCAGTTTGTCTAACCAACTAGCATAGCTCGCTTCAATGCTCCAGTTTTCGTCATCTTAAATCTGGCTCTTAGGTAATCCAGTCTGTCAGTCCAAACGTATCCGACGGTTGAAGAAAACATGCATTTCGTTTGGAATCATCTTCTTATAGAGAATTGAAGTCAAGCACAATCTAGATATATTGATTATCAAAGATCCTCTTCTCATCACGTTCTTATGAGCTGTGTTAACTCCCTGTCTTTATGCTAATAATTGCACGTTGTTCATGCCTGGGAAAATGAACAGGAGCACATTTGTGCGATTACGTTTTTGTTTTTTTTCTACAGAAGGAAGATCTAGAGATTAGACTGTCTCCAGAAAGTTGCACTATTCCATAAAAGCTCAAGGTTAGCACTGAGGTTGGCCAAATTCACAAAATAGGGTCTTAGCGTGCGAGACAAAATCAATATACAATTTATCCTCTGTGACATTCCATGGTAACTTTACTCTATAATGCGAGTGTTCTGAAACTCTGAGCCTCACCCTCAGGATGGGCTTCCCGGTAGCTCATATTATCAGATATAACTGAAAATTTTAGCCTCCCCCCTCCAAATGGGCTACCTCAATTGAATAGTATGAGGTAGCGCATTTTGACAGGGAGAAATGAGTGCTCAGAATGCGCTACCCCGTGTTTTGAAATAAATGCATACGTTTTTAACCCATTAAATGCGCTACCCTGTGCTTTGAAGTAGATGCACACTTTTTTAACCCATTAAAGCCCTTGTAGCACATTTTGACAGGGAGAACTGACTGCTCAGATTGCACTACCCTGTGTTTTGAAGTAAATGCACACTTTTTTAACCAATTAAAGCCCTGGTAGCCCATTTTGACAGGGGGAAATG
>JAVQJS010057985.1:0-13404 GCA_036024795.1 Galaxias rostratus | reverse complement strand
CCTCCAGTCAGAGCTGGTTAATGTGGCCCGGGAAAGGGAAGTTTGGGAAGCCCTGCTGAAACTGCTGCCTCCGCGACCCGACCTCGGATAAGCGGATGAAGATGATGATGATGATGATGAATAACAGCTGATCTTACACATTCCGAGATTCAGTAGGGAGAAAATGTTATTTTGATCTGCAAATATTTCAAGGTCCTTTACTCAACTCAAGAAACCAACAGCCATGAGTGTCTTTCAATTGCACTCCTATTGCCATTCAGCAGAGTACAGGTGTGTGGCAGTCAGATAAGGACTCAACGTCTTTGAGTGCTAGTGACGCAGCACAAAATAACATTCATCCTCACATACCCATGCACATCTAAGGCCATTTGAAGTCTCAGCAACCATATCATACAACAGCAAATTACAGCAATAAGCATAACGACAATGGACACCCACACCTCATTGCTTATTGGTGTCTCAGTCTTTCTACAAGAGGTTAAATAAAGGTAGATTGACAAGACAGCTAAGAGGTAGAGGTCACCTTCTTTGATTGGTGCTAGCTGATCTGGTGTAGACAGGTTTGTCAACATTCACTGCCAAATATCCCCCATGTGGTCACATTGGTAAATGTGTGGTTGTAGAGATGCTTGACTAGAGCTTTTATTGTATTCAATGTATCTGCCTCATACGTTCATTTAGTGTAATGACTGGATACGTTTTCCCAAACAATATTTCATTAACAATTAAAGGAAACCATTGAAACATTTTACCACCCTTCCACAACAGCTATGGCCAAATATGAAAAAAAAATTGTTTTGCATTAACAAAAGCAAAGTGGCGGAATAGTTGGTAAAGTGGGTAAAGAGGGCTGATTGACAGCCCCGCTAAAGGAACTCTTTGACCAGGGTGAGGCAATCAGAGCTACAAGAGTGAGGTCATAAGAATTAGCAGAGTAAAGCTTTGAGTAAGTGATGTTGTGGTGACAACATGGCTGACATGTGTTGGTGTGTACACAAAGGTATTTCTCCTACTCTTGAGACAGATGCAATAACAAACACATGACTGAGTTACCATGGTGACAGCGATGCTTTTTGAGATCACTGACTGATAGGGTCTAAGTCTCACTCAGGCATTCACATAACGCTGTGCTGTCTATGCCCTTCCGTCAGTTTATTGTAGTCAGTATCATTTTCTGGATGTGGTGTCTACAGGGCACTCACCTTGTTGCCTTTCACTCCATCACAGTGGCACCTTGGCTTGCCGTTACAACTGCATGCCTAGGAATGGGAGGGTAGAAAACAACATGGAGACACATGGGTCAACTTGGATTGTTGGAACCTGCCATGGATAGGCAAGAGTTGAGGAACAGGAATTAGATTGAAATGAAGCTATGTAAAATGTACGCTATAGTTGCAATGAGGTCACACAGCTCATGTTTTACAACACAGATGTTTTACAAGGTTAAATTCCGGTTCAGCTCCCACTTACATAAACGTTAACAGTAGTTTATGAGGCTTAGCATTACAATGGCAATGCAGTGGAATTTCCTCAAAAAAAACCCAGCTTCACCTGGAAGGCCCTGTGGGCGTAACATGTGACCCAGAGCAGCTCTAACCCATCATACCAGGGACATTCCTCAAGCAGGTCAGACACAACAAGAATATGCCAGTCCTTTTAAATCAAGTTTAGGGTCCTGTGCTGTTCTGATTTGGCTATGTTTCTCAACATAAAGGAGTCTCCGCCTCTTGACAAACTGTTGCGTCTTCCTAATGAATTCAATGGTCTGTGCCTGGACAGGAGACAATTATCTGGGAGATGCTGGAAGAAAGACATTCTGTCAACAGGGGTTGTTTGGGTTAGGAAAGGCATTCACCACTGATGGCGCGAGTGGGAGATACAGACACTGAGACTGGGCCACTCTGTACAGACTCCTATCTACACACCCATCCATCTCCACACATGGCTCTATAAGATACACAAAGGTATGATAACCACATGCATATTATGGTCACATAGAAGACAAAAATTGCAATCTTACGATAAGAGTTTTGGGATGTGAGACTGACAGTAATCTCCTGGCAGTGTAAAGGGTTGACGTGTTTTGTGGTATTTTGAGGATTTAGCAATCCCTGAATGAGAAAATTTTTACCATTTAATGTGTCTGTGCATATTCGTTTAGACATATGTATGTGTGTCTGTGCATATGTGTTTAGGTATACGTGTGTATCTGTGTATGTGAGGCTTTATCTTCTTGGCAGGCCCATAGCCCAGCTAAGATTTCTAGATAAAACTGAATCAGATACAGGCATACTTTACACACACCTGGACCTTACAAAATCAAAATGCAGGGGGGTTTGGGGTAATGAAAGAGAAGAGGGCAAAATAAGGTGACCAAAACAGAATAGCTGCGTATAGCGGAGATGGGTGGGGCTGTGCAGATGTGTAAATACACTTTATTATTAGTAACTGCTAAAAAATAATAGGTGTCTGTGAAACCTTGAAAGTCTGACTGAGCATCAGACTCAGAACAGGTATCTAAAGCAGATGAGACTCTCCAGACACATCTATATCCTGCAGACGTATCTAGGCTCTCCAGACACATCAACACCCTCCAGACGTATCTAGACTCTCCAGACACATATAGACTTTCCAGACACATCCAGATACGCCTAGACTCTCCAGACGTATTTAGACTCTCCAGACATATCTAGACTCTCCAGATACGCCTAGACTCTCCAGACACATTTAGACTCTCCAGACATATCTAGACTCTCGAGATACGCCTAGACTCTCCAGACATATCTAGATTCTACAGACACATCTAGACTCTACAGACGTCTCTAGACTCTCCAGACATATATAGCCTCTCCAGATACGCCTTGACTCTCCAGACGTATCTAGACTCTCCAGACATACAGTATATAGACTCTCCAGACACATCTAGACTATACAGACACGTCCAGAGTCTTCAGACATACAGTGCATTTGGAAAGTATTCATACCCCTTCCCTCTACCCACATTTTATTATGTTACAGCCTAATTCTAAAATTGATTAAACAAAAAAAAGATCCTCTCAACATGCCACATACAATACAGCATAATGACACAAAGTAAAAAAATGTTTTTAGCAAATTTTATAAAAATAGAATAAATCAATATCACATGTTCAGAAGCATTCCGTTTGGAAAAGCAATTTGGAAAGGTACACACCCGTTTATATAAGGTCCCACAGTTGACGGTGCATGTTAGAGCCTGAAGTTTTTATGTTTTTATTTTTAAATTTATGAAGTCCAAGGAATTGCCTGTAGATCTCCAAGACAGGATTCTATCGAGGCACAGATTTGGGCAAAGGTAAAAAAAATCTGCAGCTTTTAAGGTTCCATCAAGCGTAGTGGTCAGATGTGTGGAACCACAAGGACTCTTCCAGGAGCTGGCCACACGGTTGAAGGGCCTTGGTCAGGGAGGTGACCAAGACCTCGATGGTCTCTCTGAGCTACTGAGCTCCAGTATTCCTCCGTAGAGATGGAAGAACCTTCTAGAAGGACAACCATCTCTGCAGCACTCCACCAATCGAGCCTTTATGGTAGAGTGGCCAGACAGAATCCTCTCCTCAGTAAAAGGCACATTTGCCAAAAGGTACCTAAAGGTCTCTCAGACCATGATCAGGTCTGATAAAACCAAAATTTAACTCTTTGGCGTAAATGCCTAAAAAGAAACCTGGGCCAATCCCTGTTTGGGATTACCAGAAATTTCTTGAGGCCAACTAAAAGTCCTTCTCCATAGCCTTCCTTGACTACTGAAGCTGCCGCCCTTTGGGCCGCCCGGTTCCCGTCTGCTGCTTCAGGAGACCTATGGGCCAACCAAGCCCGAAAGCCTCCTTCTTCAGTCTTCAGGCTTCCTTCATCTCTGGTGTCCACCAGCAGGTTCTTTGGTTGCCGCCACGATAGGCACCAACAGGCTTCTGACCACAACTCCTAGCAGCCGCTTCCACAATGGAGGCTATGAACATGGTCCACTTGGGATCAATGTTTCCAACGTCCCCCAGGATGCACAAAAAGTTCTTCCGAAGTTGGGAGTTGAAAACCTTCCAGACAGGGTCGTCCACTAGGCGTTCCCAATTCTTCCTTACTAGACGTCTGGGTTTACCAGGTCTGTCCGGCAGCCTACCCCGCCATCTGATCCAACTCACCAACAGGTGGTGATCAGTTGAAAGCACTGCTCCTCTCTTTACCTGAGTGTCCAAGACATACAACCACAGGTCTGATGATACAACCACAAAGTCAATCATTGATCTGCAGCCTAGGTTGCTCTGGTACCAGGTACACTTATGAACATCCCTATGCTCGAACATGGTGTTTGTAATGGACAATCCATTACGGTAGCACCCAACCGGGGACGCGTAAGAATCCCCACACCTGCCCGGTGCCTCTCACCCTGGATGACCTAGATGGCCAACCAGTTTGGTTCATCAATTTAAATATACTGGAAAACAAACTTTGAACCTTGTAAAGCAAAAAGGAAGTAATGTTTTGGACGGCAACTAGCAAGACAAAGTGGCTGAGGAAAAATTTATAGAAATACAGATTTCTATTTCAAGTTTGCAACTTCAGATTCATAAGGCCACAACTGCGTTAGATAAATCAACTGTCATAAACCACACACACACACACACACACACACACACACACACACACACACACACACACAAACTGTACATGAGCTAGCTTAGCAGCGCTGCACGAGTGTGTCGCCAATGGGGTCTATCGCTCCCTTCCAGATTAGGTTCTGTATTCTTCAAGCATACTGAAGACCATATTTGACAGCATTGGCTGAACTTCAAAGCTCAGAACCATTAAGAATTCCAAAACAACAAGAAAAAAAGTTCTGTCAGTGTTCTAAGATGGGCAGCCTGCATGCAGGTGACTGCTGGTCATACCAACTCCATCATCTGCACTCTCTTACTCACACATAAGAAACTATCAACTTTGATTTGTACTGTACGTGACAGTGCAAATAAAATCCATTGTTAACAAATGTTTATTTGAAGTTTGCAATCGAACTGTGCTGTTGACATGGCTTGCCAGCACATTTTCTAGATTTTTACACCCTTACACAGTCTTTGTATTTCTCTCTCTGCCTCACTTTGTGCACACCGTAATCACTGAATGTCCTAAAATAAAAACTAAAACAAAAAAAAACAATGCAAATCACGTCTAAGTGGCCTACACTCTGGAAAACAAAACCTAGAATGCCTAATGCTAGCTGTGCCTGGTTTCTGTGCCTGCATTCTGCACTTGTAACATACCGAGGAACAGTTGGCAAATCTCTCACATCCTGAGTCAGACCTGACAGCTCTTGGAGGTTTCCTGTGCAGGAGATAGTCATTGCCATGGTATATCTCACACTGGTAGAGTTCACATATTCCTATGAGTTCATAAAAACAAGAGCATGTAGTTGTACTGTCAGGGGAACTGCTAACAAACACACACACCCACTTGCAATCCCTTGGAGTGCTGAAAAGGCAATATTATTACTCTCATACTGCCACGAACATGCCTCACTTAGACTGATTTGAGATTGCCTGTGTATGTTTGAAATGTTAAAATTACTGCAGTTTGATTAGATTACGCTATTTGTGCGACTACATGTCATGATTTGGTCATGGGAAACAGTTCACATAATAAGTCATGAAATGTTAAAACTGGTCAGCTGGCTGGTGCTGGTATTATGAAAATTAGTGTTCCCTCCTTCACAGCGTGGATGCTCTTTTAAGCTCAGAAGGGAGCTTAAAATTTATGTTGATACCATGCCAAACTAAACCGTTCTTTGATTACTGACAACCATTGGTTTTATGAGAATGAAAGGTTTTCACTGCTTGAAGGTTTTCATTAGCATTATCATAGGTTTGGGAACAATGTTAAGAAAGCAGAAGGGAAGGAGGTGGTCTCTCAGTCAAAACTCCCACATGAGTTCCTGTGTACTCCATCTGAGTTCCATAGGGTTTAAGCCAATCCAACCTAATCCCTGGGGGACTAAGCGGGCAAGGGTTGGTGGCAAAAGAGGTGGGTTGTAGGCAAGGTAGTGTCATGTGCAAGAATGACTGTGGTGCCGGGAACAGCTCTGCACCCCTTGACTCCCGGCTTGGCTGACACTGACTTCCTGGCGCTCAGGCCCTGCCTGTGTACTCTCATTACCCGTCCGGATGAAACCATGTGGAAGACAAATGGCGGGGGGAACTGTGCTGCCCACTTAAAGCCCCCTGGGGCCAACAGGGAGAGCTTTGGAGCTTTAGCTGAATAGGGGTGACTCTGAAACAACAGTGGGAGCGCACAATGGGCTGAAAGGAAGCCTAAAACATCAGGGTCAGGTCCGGGTTGTGGGACTAGCAGGTCTGTTGCATGTCGCTCACCTCGCATTTGGTCACATCCCTGGTCAGATCACTATTTGAAAGTTCAACTATTATACGATAGATCGGTCTTTCCTCATGAAATCAAAACAAATGACGGACACACCAAAAGGTACAAAGTATGCCTACTGTGTTAAAGTGCATACATTGCTGAAAATATATGACTGCTAAAGTTGAACTATTGTAAACTTAAAAGTAAAGAATTGACAGGGCAGGTTAAGCTTAGAGTTTTGTCAAGAACACACCCTCTTGGTTTATCTATTTCAACAAGGTTACACACAAACATTATAATTATTTCTTTCTCACAATTACTGCTGAAGTCACATAGTGTTTAGAGTGTAAATTAATGTTGATTTTTCACATCCCACAAGTGTCTTCCATATTTTATGCATCTCTGCAGATGCAAGACTACTCAGCAAGCCACATATTTTGACATTTTTTTATTGTGGTCTCTATAAAGAGCAGTTCTGAATATTTTGTTTTTCCAGACTAACTTAAAATGTGAATTAAATGTTTTTAGGAGGGTTGTCAACCAAACAAACATCTGCTTATCACACATCTTTTGTTGTGTGAGGATAATTATTATATTCGTTAATTTTTGTTTTTTTTAAGAAGCAATGGCTGCAATTATTGAGTTCAGGGTTGATATTGGTACTGTGTAGAATTCCTCCATAAGGTTGAGTACATAGGTATACAGATAATGCACCGCGCAAGAATTAGTAGTGACAAGATTGAGCCTGTGCTCACCAGATGTCGGCTCCTGATAACAACTCAGTAAAACAAAAACAGACGACGGGCAGCAAAGCGCAAACTCACCACACTTTGATGCTGCAAACACCAGACAACCATCAACACAGCAGCTCACCCCATAGCCACCAGACACTCAAACACTATTTCTCTATTTGAATATAGACTGTTTGTCTATTTGAGTGAACATTTGGACAGCTATAGGTAATCTAATGTTAAATGAGAAAAATTAAACAACCCTGACCCATAAACGTTTGAATCAAATATCTCAGGCATTTGTTATTATAGTTTAGCGCATATGGTAGGAATTGCAGATTTCCTTGTACAATTTTGTGTAACTGAACGTTTTGCGCCACATAATTTTAAAGCAGTTTGAATTAAGTCTAACACAGTGTTGTCAGAGAGTAAGACTCACATAAATGTGTTGCAATGTAAACTTGTCCCTGTACTCAATATCAACCTGCCAGAAATGTGAACCATCTACCTAGATCCCATTAAAATCCTAGGGGGATGAGCATAAGACCAAATACAAGATATTACAATTACGTTGTTTATGGGATCGGTGGGAAGTTAACTAAATCACTCCTTTGGTCATAGGGCCAAGCACTTGATCCGGAACATACCTGTTTCCACTTTCCACATACAAACACAAAGAAGAATGGTGTTAATGATAAAAGTGACAAACAAAATAGAGGGATGAGCTATCCAGCATTTCTGAATTAAACTTTGGCCTCAACCGTCTAGGACAGCACAATTTCCACATGGCTTGTTATTGCCATGGCACCAGCACAAGACAGTTGTCACTAAAATTAGCAGCCATACAGGGGGAGGGGAAAGGGGGTATGCTTCGATAGTTTTTTCATACGTTTCCATTAACAAATTTATAAATGTATATATCTATATCTATATCTATCTCTCTCTATATATATATGTAATATATATATATATATATATATATATATTAATAACTAATCAAATTAATTATATTCTGCATCGATCTGTCTCATCACCATTGTTGGTCTTTTGGCAGAATATCGTGCGTCTGTGGTGAAACAAACAGCAGCTTTTGTTGCAAGACAAATTGATGACAAATCATGTTTAAGCAATAGTTGTCTTTGAAAATGGGTTCGGAGAAGTGGGCTTATAGGGCCAATTGGAAACCAGAGAAAACAATGGCAATGGCTAAATCTAAAAATGAAGCCAGTGGTGAACTGATCTTTTTTTTTCTTCTTATTTTAAAAATCTGTATCCATTGTTTTTCTTAAGGAATGGTCTTACATTTTAATGCGGCGAACTGTACAATGATGGAACCCAGCGCTATGGCCAAACTTCGTGCTACTATTTGACGGAGCGACATATAGCATCTTCAGCCCAAACACTGTCGACCCACTGTCAAGAAAGAAAACGTACTCAAAACATCAGGTGATCTTAGATTATAAAAAACTTAACACGCCCACATAGGCTTCTCCTTAACCGTACTTGCACCTACGAGTAGAAAATAAAATGTTACTGAAATTAGCTGCTGAAATTAGATAATGTCAAGGTTTCTTATAAAATATAGGTTCTGACTCTATTGGGCTTGTTTATAACATGACTATGACTGAAGATTGCTTCAATCAAAAGACTGGTTTGAAAATTGCATGTTCGAAAGTGTCGAGAAATAATAGCAGTTTAAATAAAAGTGATCAGGGTCTAAAAGCCTGCATTCTCGAAAATGCATAATAGTTGACCGACTGTTGGTCTCGCATATATCAATAATTGCACCAGGCTAATGCCGTTGATGCAAACTACTCCTTGGCTTACATGTGGTTTCGAAAGGTATACATACATGGGCTGCATGTAATGTCACAAAACTAAATAACACATTTAGGTAAATGCTGTTTGCGATCAAAAGCTACAAGTGCCAAACAGAAATGACACATGAACAACAGTTCAAACTAAATAGTTAATTACTTAGTCTAACATATTTGTCTACAATTACTAATACAATTGCGTGAAATCACAAACAAAATACAAACAAAAAAATATACAATTAGGCCCATGAAATCGCATATCAGTGGAACTAGAGTTATCACTGTCTAGTCACTGTCACTTCTTTAAAATAAAAATACTCACATCATCAGTTTTTCCAGGTGTGATGCCGCTTAGAAATAAACCCACTAGAAGCACACTCCGGAGGAGTGTATGGAGGGAGAGAGAGACCATTTCATTGCTGTTTCGTGCAAACTTGATGTAAATTCCACATGTGCAAAATGGAACACGACACCTAAACACAATGAATGAATTGTGTTTTAGGTAAAGTAGCAATTTGTGTGTGCAGGATGCATGATGGAATCTCTTTCTTTCAGTGAATCCTAACTTTGCGTTTCCCTCAGAAAAGCTCCCATTCACACCTGGGACAGGTAGCATGAGGCTTTCAACGCAAATCAGAGAATAAGTAAACCATATAGTTCTCATGCATTAGAAAAAACATATATCTGAACAAATTGCCATAATATAAGCAATATAAAATTACTTGTCTATATAGGCAGTATTTATATAAACATCATAGAATTTCAAGACAAAATATGGCATTACGGCGAAGGTTTTTAGGGTATGTATTGATAAAAAACACTGCTCTTTACCTTACAATTTGTAGAGATGCAGGTGGGCTCGTTGTTTTCCACTCGCTGAATAGCTTAGCAGGTTGAAATACCATATGACTCGCTAACGCTAACACTTCGTTTACGCTCTCTATGTTTTGAAAGAGAAAGGGAACTCGCGAGATCCAAACTGGCCAAGTGTCTTACATTTTTTGGCACGTTGGATTATGCTATTTAATTTTTCTGCAATGGTATAAAGCAGTAGGTAGCAGCTCATACCCGTAGGTTCGTCTTATCTAATAATTTTGTTCAAAGTTTATGATGCTGATTGGAATAAAGGAGCAAGTGGATCTTACACACTAGCCTAGGAGAATATGCAGTAGGATTGTTATTTGAAGTTCCATCAGGTGTTTGCAACAGTGGATGAAGTTAGAGGTAAGAGTTTTTTTTAAATCTAATTTAGCCTGAAATAGCCTCGTGCTGCGCGTGACAAACAAACAGTCTTTCAATCACTCACCGTCATTTGCGCCTTTTTATTGTATGCAGTTGGCCTAATTATGGTACAGCTACTCTTGATGCAATTTGAGTCATTAGACTCTCATTAATAAATCTGGTTTTGGTTGCATTCATTGGCATGCGAAGCTAGACCTATTTTTGGCCACGGGTCTAATCTCTGGATGGATTATAAATCATGCTTCTCTGCCTTTTTAATTTGATTGTAAAATAGTTATATTGTTTTAAAAGTTTACAAAAATAATTTGCAGAATGAGTGGAAGTATATGCTTTAACGCAAGCTACGTGTCATATAATTTGTTACATTTTGAGGAAATACGTTTTGTGTATACACAATATGTAAAGATATTGGCCAATCCTGAACATAAAAAAACGCACCAATGCAGCGTTTGAAAATACCGGATCTGTTCTTGCCGCATAATGTTAGCAACATTGGAAAATATGTAATTTACTAAAGTGTTTGATAACTACTCGCTATTAAACCGATTAATATAACTGATTGTTGGGTATGTCAAGTACTGTACATGAAATAAATGCGTCCTTTTAACCTAATTTATGGTGAAACATATGAGCCATTTCAATTAAATGAGGAAATTGATGGCCTTATTGGATTTTTACATGTATTGGATTGGACATGATACACAAATACGAACATTGCATTTATACATTTATATTTACTGAACCCATGCTACTGCTACCATTACGACTTCTACCAGCACTTCTAATATTACACATTATAATAATAATTATGATAGTAATAATAATAATAATAACAATAGTAATAATAATAGTGTGTGGCAATACACCTCTTGTAAATAATTTGTCATGATAAAAAACTTGGCCAAAACCTTGAATGGCTTATTACGCGAAATTGTTGACCTAGATATATTCTGTTGATTTTATGCATGTCTAAGTGTGCTTCATTAGTTAAATTCAAATTCAAATTAGTAGTAGTTTATTAGAGGTCAATAATTATTAGCATATTGTAATGTTTACAGAATAATATGACAATCCCCTAAATTTCCATGTGAGTAATATGAAATATATTGCTCAGTCATCCAAATTGTAGAATGCGGTGTCTACCCAGTCTAGAAGCTGAGTTTAGGAGCAATTATTGCTATTTATATATATGTCTGTCTGTCTGTCTGTCTGTCTGTCTGTCTGTCTGTCTGTCTGTCTGTCTGTCTGTCTGTCTGTCTGCCGCTCTGTCTGTCTGTCTGTCTGTCTGTCTGTCTGTCTGTCTGTCTGTCTGTCTGTCTGTCTGTCGATCGATATGAATATATATCTTCTGCATTTCCTCCATGGTACTTGCTTGACGTTAACCTCCCTCAGTGGCCGCCTGGCTGCTTCCCTGATTTGACCTGCTTCCAGATCTCTGCTTTCTTCATACTTTAAGAAGTGGGCAATGCTTTGGAAAAAGCGTATTTCTCCTAATTTGCGTAACTATTATTGAAGTTATAATTTTACATATGTGGTTTCAGTTACCTATTATGTATTGCTTACTGTCCAGTGTTACCTTTGAAAGTTAGAATGGCTAAATATTAATACATCACTAGCAAAGCATGTTGTCTAGGCACTTGAGCAACATTGTCACAACACAGGTCATTGCAGTTGATTGTTTGTTTAATAGTAGCCTTCTGTTGATTTAAGGCAAGCAATTGAAAAACAATTGTTCTAATCACATACAATCATCTAATAACAGCTGTTATTTCTCCAATTGTCTACTTAAAGGCAGTTTGTCTGTTTTTCCTATGACCTGTTACACTCAGAAACTGTCACTTCTGTCTTGAAAGCAATCCGTTCAAACCATTGAAATCGAGGGAACTGTGCTCGCGAGCACCAAAAGTTCACCAGAAAATGTTACAGCCATAATATCAGCCTAATGGAAAAATACACATGGCCCTTGTGAAGAAGAGGTATTTATTGATCACAAGGACAAAAATTGAGGAAGGCTTTTTGATCAGTAATTGCACAACGCTGAAACAACATATATTATAACTTTAATATATAAGCATAGCTGACAAATAAATCTGAAAAACCAGAGCCGATCCTTTTCCTAACTGACCAGGAAGGTTTTGGCCAAGGAATGGTAGTATATTGACATTACCTGGTAAAGGCAACCATATAACTATACATGTACTCAGAAGGTCTGCACAATGTTTGCACAATCTCTTTCTTGGCAAGATGCTCATAATAGCGAACCTGTTTTGATTGTCACACCACCACAGCAGAGGATCCATGGAACTGTCTTTCATTCTTTTTCTTTGTGGCCTTTGGGCTGCTTTGGATCTGAACGCCTTAGAAACTTGGTTCCCAGAGGTACAGATCTTATCTGATTTACTTTGGTGTGTAGCATCTCAAGTCACATGCACACGGAGTCACTCAAGGCTTGATTCTAGGCCCTACTCAGTTCTTTAGGTGCACTCTTATTATTGGTCACACCATCCGTAAGAAAATATTTTTCTTTTATGTATTTGAACATCAAGGCCATGAGAATTTGATGTTTAGATCAGTAAAACCTTTTGTTTAGAATTTAATACATTGTGTTTTCTGATCATACAGTAGTTTACTGGTTTTTATTTATTTATTGTCTATTATTTCAAATATTTGTGTATAGTTTTGTACCTGTGTGTATCGATTTTTTCACTGCTGCTAACACAAATATAGGCAACTTTAATATTATTATTTTAACAGATTATCTACACATTTCTTCTAATAGGGCATTCTAATGTCTGTGGGAGAATGAAAACAAATAAGTTCAGATCAGTCCTCTTGAACTCTCAATATTTAATATACATATGTCTGCTAACATGCACGACCTCTTGCAAAATGGTGACAAAATGTTTCATGGCACAAGGAAGTACTTCAGTAAATCAGAAAGAGATGCCCATATTGGAGTAAAGTAGTTATCCCAGCTAGCGAGATGCAGTGATCACAAGCGTTCTGCATGTCTTCTTTGCAACAAAGGAGTATACTATTCTACTATTCTACTAGTACTACTTAGTATACTATAATGAATCTATGCCAAAATCACCAAAATGATCTTCCTTCAGATAAATTCAATTCAATTCAATTCAATTTTATTTATATAGCGCTTTTTACAAAAACAATTTGTCACAAAGCAGCTTTACAGAAATATGGATGTTATGGACATAAAAGATTTATCCCTACCT
>JAVQJS010057922.1:0-19208 GCA_036024795.1 Galaxias rostratus | reverse complement strand
CAGCATCTAAACTATGTAACTCTTTCCCTCCGTCAATTCTTAATTCCAGCTCGTTATTAATATTTCAAACCAACCTTAAAACCTATCTTTTCACCCTAGCATACCCTAGTTAACTCTGTTTAGAATCCAGTCCAGTGATCTTCTAATTTGTCATACTTGTCTAACTTCTCAACCGTTAGAGCTGTTGTTGTTGTCTCTGTTGTTCTGTTTCTGTCTAATTGTTTCTCTATCTTTATTATTATTATTGTCATGTTGTCCAATGTTTATATGGTGAAGCGACTTTGGGTGTTAGAAAAGTGCTATATAAATAAAATGAATTATTATTATTATTATTAGCTGCATGACCGGGAGTGGCAACTGGTCTTTCGATTTGGGCAAACGAAAGAAATTCCAAACAATATTAATGTAATAAAATAACATTTAAAAAGTTTCACATTTCCAATTAATTCGAGCTCAGCACACAAAACCTTTTTAAAGTGACCTTTCACGATATTTTTCAGAAAGAAAAAAGTTTGCACTCCATACCCAGACTGAATGGGCACTCGTGGTGACCATTGCCAAAGGGTATCGGTTGCGTAGATTTATGACAAGGTGACATAGTTTAGGTTGAGACGAATTAGGATTCAGCTTTCTATATTCTAATCATTACCACACGATGGCGACAAATACACATAATCAATAACCATACCAACTTCATACCCATAAATTAGGTTTCACCTGTGCGCTTCAAATAACGTTCACTTTTTGTCACAAGAAATGGAAAAGTGGATTTTACTTAAACTCAATTGCAAAATGTGATTTTCGTTTCGTAGATGAAATTAAATAAGATATCCTGGACAAAATGGTTCGAGGTTTAATCACGGTTTTGGGAGGAAGCAACCAAATACCAATTGATCAAATGTACCAAATTGGATTCTGTGGAATGACATTTCATTCAGTGGGACGAAGTTGCACTTAGTGGGACAAAATGGGCATTCATTGGCACAAAATTATATTGAATGGGATAAAATTGCATTAGATGTGACTTCATCATTGGCAGTCAGTGGCATGAAATGCATTCTGTGTCTCCAAAAGCATTTACTGTTTGGTGGTATTTAAGTGGCACCGAATGTATTTTGTTGGCAGGAAAGGCATTTTGTCAGTACAAATGCACTGCATGGCAATACATACATTTAGTGGGATTCTGGCTCTGCACAGCTGAAAATCCAAAAGTATTGCATGGCTTCCAGGATTTCTTTGGGGTCCTCCCCGTGATTGTGATTTACGGTTTTGCTCATATCTGCACATTATGTGGTTCATAACGGTCTTAATAAAGACATTATTTTCATGTTTCCTTCACTCCCTCTCACTGCAATTCCTTACCCTTTTTTACCCGTCCTTTTTGAGATTATCTGTCGTACGTTCAGTCTATTACCTTCCTGTCACCTTCTGGCACTCCTCTCACGTTCTCTAACGAACTTTCCTTATCGTCTTTCTCTTACTCCCCCTCGCCTCGCTCTTGCCCCGCGGTGTTAAACCAGGGATAAGTTTGAGGAGGTCGACCTGAAGCCAGGGAGTAAACACCGCTAAGATCGCTTCCCCGAGGAGATCAAGCGCCGTCTGGCCCGGCGCGAACGAGAGCAAGACGCTAGAAACCCCCCCCCAAAAAAACCTGTAGCTGCCTATCTGTAAACTTCTGTTCTCCTTAATTTTCTCACACGTTTAATACTCCCGTTTATACCCTCATCCATCTGCTCTCTTCTTTTGTTTTCTCTTGAATTGGCTGTTGATTTAGGTTGAATTTGCTCATGAAAGCTGTTGTTGGTAACGTCATTACCATATGTGGTGCATCTGAAGTATTTCTATTCGGTGGTTAACGTTGGCAATAATTAATTGTATTAATAAGCCTAATTTGTAATTTTCTATCAAATTTAGAGAATTTTTGTTTTTTAAACACTCAATTACGCTGTGTTATCTACGTTGAGTTATTATGAGTAATAGAGAATAATTCCACTTCAACCGCTAACTGTAAATCCATATCCTGTGAAATGCAAATATGTGTAACAAAATGGCATCTTTATGTCCTCTTTACACAAAAGATCATTCCTGTACAGAGCAGTGTAAGCTGTTTTAAATTACAATTGTAAATTTTTTGTATTACAAGACATAAATAATGCATTTTAAACTAGCAATGATGGGATGAACACAATGCATGCCATTTGCATGATGTCACCGATCTAAGCATGCATTTCATTATCACTGCCATTTTTGCACTGGATCAAAAAAGTCCTGACATAAAAAAAAAAAAAAAAACTTTCAGGAGGCCTTTGCAATTTGAAAATATGGTTTAGAGTTATTTCTAATGGTGTTTGTAATGGATCGGTGGTCGATGATTAGCCTGGCCAACTTTGCCTTGTGGGCGGAGCCTTGGAGAAACTCCCAGGAAATGAAGTCTGAACGTAGTCCACTCACTGAAGGTCATCTGAAGAAGCTGCTTAAGTTCGCCGTGGTCACCAAAAACTAATGCCTTGCCACTGAGGTCATTTGTACGGAAGGTGTCAAAGTACTTGTCAGGAAAGCCCAGCTTATCCAGCTAGAAAGCAATGATGGAAATAGTTGTTAGTTGACCTTTTCCTATTATTTGGTTGACTGTTAACACTCCAACTACTGTTTATCAATGTAACAATTGCGTTTAAGCTCTGGATGCATTGTATGCTTCCAAATAGACCTATGCAAATAGACCTATCTCTTTGAAATGCATTAACTCAAATGTGTATTATTATTCTGCAATATATAATATTAAATATGATGTTAAGCAAAGTGCTGAATCTTCTTACCTCTTTACAGACGTCCTCTAAGCTCATGTTGACAACAGTTCTGATCGCAAGAGGAGCCAGCTTCTTGGTCCAACCGCAGTCCTTCAGTTTAATCAGCCCTCTTATCCGACCCAGCTCCTTCCTGATCGAATGGTCCAGGTTGACGGTGGACAGCTTAAACGTCTCCACGTCCCCCACCGTGAACTTGAAGTCGTCCCTGAGGAACATCTCAAACATCTCAGGGTCTCCGTCCTGCTCGAGCAGGTCCTCTATCTGCTCCTTCATCAGGTAGAGCTCGGCACTGGACTCGTTGAAGACCTCCCACAGAGTCTTGGCGTCGAAGCCCTCTGTCTTTTTGTCGATTTGGGCCCTCTGCTGGTCGTCCTCCAGACACTGGAGGACCCAGCTCAGGCGACAAGGCCAGTGGTTGGCTAACACGACCCAGGCTGCGATGTTTGACGGTGGGGGAAGCTCTGTCTTCATGCTCTTCTGTAAAACCACAGTCACTCTGATGGAATTGATCACCCTCCTCATAGACATGGTGTCATCAGTGATGTATCTGCTCATATTAAGGATAAAGATTGGAAAATATCTGGTTGAGCATAGTCTGTCTTAATGGAAAAAAAAACATACATAAAATTGGAAGGGACATTTATCGTGACTAAAACCAAACTATTTTAATTAATAGCTATTATAGCAGACATGACAGAGACACTTTATTATACTAATGGGGAGTACAGAATGACTCTGTTTTCATTGTGTTAACATTCTGCAGCAGTGCCCTGCCAAATGCAAGGTGCTGTCCGCCACACCAAAGATCCATACGTTTCTAGGAAAATATATGAATTAATTTAGTAATTACAACACAGTATCCAAACGTTTGCTTTACTTGGTATATTTCCACCCCGAATAGGCTAAAAATACTGTATGGACGATGCTCACATACACTTGTCTTTCTCTCCTCATCCTTTCATCCTCTGGTGGAGATGAGACTCAGACAACTATTTTCGGTGGCACCAAACTAGCATTACAAACTGTGGCACACATGGATCCACTGTCAAAGAGGCAATGGTGCCACTTCTACTTTCTCCAACAGATGAGGACAGTAGTCCCTGACTTAGGTTCCATTCATTAGCTACACAGCATAGACCCCTAATAGCATAACATTATACTTTATATTCTAAATAGCACATGTTATGCAGCAGTATTCATATATCAGGACTTGACCTTGTACCTGCTAAGATTTCCTCCATTGCTGATAAAGATACTTTGGAAGGCGGAATCAATAATTCTCTCTACCTCCTCTTCCCACTCTTCCTTAGACACAGGAGTTCCCTCAATGTGTTTTTTATCTATCAGTGGGAGGCCAGCTTCATTTGCGTTCACCTGTCCGTTCTCCATTGTGGACACATCGGATGAGAGGCAACATTTAGAGCACCACTGCTTGCTTTTGTTCTTGCTGGGATCTTTTCCTGTTTCTGTGCGTCCTTTAGCCAGGTCGTGGAAAGCCACGCGCCTCGACTCGTCACAGAGGTGCGGGACGGTGAATCCCAGGGTGACAATGCGGTTCAGAAACGAATAGGCCCGGTCCTCTTTGCTGAAACAGCCGTCCGCGAAGTCCACCTGCTGGACGAGCACCTCCGGATTGACAGCCAGGAGGGAGATAAAGGGGCTGTCCTCTTCCGAAAGCAGGATGTTAATGGCGTCCAGGACGCCCACTATCTTCTTAGGGGAGCAGCGGTCCAGGTTGGTGATCTTCAGCACCACGCGGATCCGCCGCCTCTCAAACACCTCCATGAAGCGAATGAAGCTGGACAGCAGACACATCTCCTTCCTGACCTCGTTCATGAAGCCCAGCTTGTTGCTGACGCGCTCGTTGTCCATGCGACTGCGGATGTTCAGGTCCTGGCTGAAGAGCAGGTTCTTCCCCATGAGGAAGACGAACCTCAGGGCGCCGGCGGCGGGGACGCCTAGCGCCGCAATGGCCAGGCCCTCCAGTAACCCTGCCCCTCCGTCCGGAGCGTCGGCCGTCTCTCCCGCCTGATCCCCGCCCTCCCCTTCGGCCGGCTCAACTTTGGGAAAGCCAAACAGCACCAGGAGAACCAGGATGGCCGTTGCTCCCAGGAGAACGACCAGGAAGAGAAACCAGAGGGGGAAGCAGCAGCACTTTTTGGACCTCCACTCTTTCATGCCTTTCTTCACTATCTGTGGTATTATTTAAAGTAAAGAGAAAAAAGAAAACTCCAGTTGAACCAATTAAGTTGTTACCATGGTGTAAGCATTTGCTTTAGATTTCTCTTGACTTGGTAAGCTCAAACATTATAATAGTAAACTAATGAAAACTCACTAACGGTTGTATGTTTAAACAAAGCTGTAAAACGGGCCTGAATACAAACCTAAATCGTTAGAAAAACTATTCAATACAAACCAAAAATGAATATATCATGCAATTGTAAAATATATAGTACTGTGCAAAAATTTTAGGTGTCTAGTATGTCTTTGGAGTTCTAAAAAATATATATTTTTTTAATTTCGGAAAATAAAGGTGAGGGAAAAGCAAGTCTGGATCAAATCAACTTTCGATGTGACAAGCCTTTGCCTTCAAAACAGCCGTCCCTGCCTAAAATGCATGCATTGTATTGTAAAACATCAACATGGTAAGCAAGATGATACGAACCTTCTTCCGGATTTCCACGTGCTCCTCGTCATACTGAACCACACGAAACAGGCCCAACTGCAGTTTCCCAAAGCTGCGTTGCATCTCTTTGCACAGGCGCATTACCATCCCTGCCCAGAGGAGGTCGCTGCCCGCAAAGTGCCAGGCGCTGAAATGCACGTAGATGAACCTGACATGCGGCCGCTTCTGGTTCTCCTCGGTCCGAACAGGCCAGTAGAAGATTAACCTTCCAACGAGGGCCAGGAGGCTGCAGAGGGAGGGCTGGGCTGAGCGAGGCTCGGCCCTCCCCTTGTACCCCCGTTCCCTTCTCTCGGCCTCTTGATCCATGTTCACTGATTAGAAAGGTAGAGAGGTAGAAAAGGTGGAGTGAGTGAAAATGATGATTGCATAAGGTGAGCCTGATCAAGGGGCTTGAGGTTCAACTCAAGATGGACAGGTGAGTGAATGAGTTGCTACAGAGAGAGTAGAGCGAGAGTAGAAAGGAGGGAGAAAGGGAGAGGGACAATATCATGAGTGCATGGTTGATGTAATCTCGGTGTGTGAGTAAGTGATGCAGGGGGGGAGAACATTTGCGAGTGCGATATCATGCAAGCAGGTTTTTCCTGTGTTTAGTTTACTATATTTAACGGTTGACCGGCTAGTAGATAGCAATGTTTACAGTTGCTTTGCACCGCTACATACCCTCTAGATGTTGAAGGATTGTGTTGATTCGGCTCTGACATGTTGAGTAGAGACCCACAGTGACGGGCGATGACACCTTAGTGAGGGTCTTAGACAAGGCGTAAGCATAGATATTATCTGATGATAGATCTAAGAAAAACAAAAATACAAACACATTGTTGCGAATGACACTTTCCCACTTTAGACTTGTAAGACAGATGGTCCTGACACTTTCTGGTTTGCTTTGTAACAAACAATTATCTCTTTTTTGATTAACAGTTAAAACAGCTGCAGACTGTAAGTTAATAAGTTAATTATTACCACAGGCTAAATTTTTCCACACAATAGTTTCCTCATTTGGTAATACAATAGGAGCGTCCACACCTCTTCTCCACCAGATATTTTATTGCTATATTTATATGTCTGGCAATGTTTGCTTTGCCCAACATATTCCTCAACACATAACCCCAATTGAGAAAATCATTTCTGACGGTATTTCTTGGAAAATGGAATCCAATAATCTAGTGATTTTGCCTCCCATTAGCTTTTCAGGAAGTCATACCTTTTGTTATCATGGTAACAGAGTTTCGCAGGTGTCTGTGAGAATATTAAAAGGAAGATACCTCCTTCCTTTGTCTGTGAAGGATAAAAAAACACGATTAGAAACCAAATAGGAATAGAAAGGGGGAATGAAAAAGGGAAGATAGCGAAGCTGAAAACCGGTTAGAGAGCAATGGAAACATTTTATTTTTCATTTGATCAAACAAATGTGGCAATTGAAATTATTTTTAGGAGAACATTTTAATAACAGTGTAGACATTCACTATATCTAATACATAACCCTCTGAAAGAGAGTTTGTGCTGTAAACAATTACAAGCACTTCCCCAAACTCCAATGGCACGAGGTCTAGAATGAAAGTTTGCCTTGAAGAGTTGAGTATCTTTCTTTAAGATAATCAAATGCCTTTTTGTGTGTGATAAATTTAATAGATAAACAGACTGACCTGGTTTCAGGTGGAGGTCTCATTCAATAGTCTTGATGTAGACTTTAAAAAAAAGAGCTCGTTATGGCAGGCAAGGTTGCGGCAGTTTGACATTTAAACGGAATGCTGTGCTACACAAGCCAAGGGCAAGGCACGGTGAACTTTTGCCCCCAAAACATGCTGTAAAACTTTACAACCTAGATAACCCATAGACAAAAACAATGAGCTGGCCCCATACCAGTTGGGTAATGTAAAAGCTTCACCATCACATTTCACCCTTTGCCTTTGGAAAAGAAGGTTAGATGTTAGGTTTGTTGCTATGACAACCTTGGAGGTCAATTCTGATCTTTTTGACAGCATTTGGTTATGTCTGTTTAAGACTATATAATTATATATGTATTGTGAAGTCGCCAAACTAATCATCATACTAACTAACATATATGATCAGATAACTATAAATGTTCTTCTCAATAACCAGAATTTTTAGCCAACCATATTTAAACTAATTTCTATTGGTCTTTTAGGATATTTCTCTGTGTCGAAAAATTGCATTCATTATGTTTTCCCAGCCAACATTTTATGACAATCTCACTCCACAGCAACTCTTTCTCCAGTTGAAAAACACTTTAGAAGTAATCAGGAACACAATAAACAAGGTATTTTCCTTTTAAAACACCTATGTTTCCACGAGTCCCACAATTCCAAAAATATTTCTTCTAGCTTTCCCAAAACCCCTCACACCCACACAAACGTAGGTGCTTACCTTGACATTGAAAGATCTAAGGGAACAGGTTTTTAATAGTAACACGGCTAAGATCCCATTTTCTTTTAGAGCAGTGGCCGCTGAGTGCTGCTTCCTTTCCATTCCTCACAGATTACAGAGAACTGAACTGGAGATATTGTAGTGCCTGGGGACTGCAATAACTCCCACTAGAGGCAGTGTTCCCCTTCCCCACTGGGAAGCAATTGCCTGCAAAGGCCTGTACTGACACGACAAGCAGCTGGGTTGCCCTGACTGCAGCTTCAGAAAGTAGACCTTAAAGCTTGTCTGCTGGAGATGAGACACGTATAGGCACAACCAAATCATTTACATTAAAAACCTGATTGCTTTATCACGCAATGAAATGACATCAACTGAAATGCGTTCCTATTTTCAGCAAGTTGTTGAACTGTGTTTCGTTTGTGAATTTGTAACTGAGATCATGGCAACTGCCTGGAATGATGAGGCACCTCACGCTGTTTTAGCCAAACCTAATTTAATTGAAACGTCAATGAACAACAGAGGCACAAGTTGCATGCATTTCAGTCGAGTTGGCCCCATTAAAAGACAACCGGACAACCTCAATGCGCAATACAAGTGACTTGTAACCTAACAGGTTCTTTTGGATTTCATTAAGGAGAAATTGATACGTTTACTTTAGTAAAGTACCATATCAGTGTTAACATGGGGAACTATAATTTATACCTGTCCCATCTCATAATTTTGGACTGTCTTCTCAAACTTCTCTTGTCCACTTTTTTTAATAATCCTGCCAATCTTATCTTCTTTCGAGCTAAAAACGGAACTAGACTCGACACGTCGGACCTTTGCGAACCGGAATATCCCAGAAGAGGATCCACAAGGATTGGTGAATATAGAGTAAAGTAGTTGACCAATGGCTGGTTTGTTAACATCTGGCTTGCTATTGTACCTGGACCACAACAACAACAACAATACACTCTCTGGACAAAAAAAAGCACACAACCAGGGTTTGGTAATCGATGTTGCAACTGATGTCTTGTGATAAGCTACCATGGTGTAGACGGCTGTTCCACAAAAGGAGTAAAGATACATCTGCAAACTATACACCTCTCCTTTCCCTGTTGTTTCTACTTTGATTCATAATTTGGTCTGCAGGTATAGGAACTATCAAACACTCTCTCTATGTCCCTGTTCTATTGCTGACTTCTTGTGACTGGAGATACACACATTGACATGCAACCAATGAGTAAAAACATGTAAACACGTTATTGATTACTCTAATATTATAAGACGATGTTCCATGATTTGCAGTTTGACCAGGACTATCGACCAACAACACGCCGTCTCGACCAATGGAGCATAAATGTATGTTACAGGATAACCACTATACTTGTCTTCCACCACGAGGGAAAATACAACAATAACATAAGGGGAAAAAAGAGAAACTTGGCACCTGTGCCCCTCTCCTTGTCACTTTCTGTCTCTGCTTCTGTTCCTCTGTTTGTCTCTGTGCATCGGATCTAACACACACACAATCTCAGTTCTATTGGTGATGCTGACATGGTGGAGGTGTAATATGCAGCCATCAACACTGTTTCAAGCAGCAGATTAATGTGGGCCTTTCCCCCCCCCCAGCAATGTTTTCACGATTGCCAGGAATCAAAGTGAGGAACTGGCATGGCGACCTTCCTAGTGACTGTCACAGAGGGAGAGGGCAATGGAAGAAGAAGGGGCAGAACAACAGGGGTTTTCTCTCGATTATGTACACTTATTGCGTTGAGTTCATAGCTCTGGTATCAATACCTTAAAAAATAAATGTTTTTAAAGAAGTCTCTACAACTTCTAGCTGGTTTACTGCTCCACCTCCACATCTAACGAATACTGATTCGGAAATTTGAAATGCATTACATTACCTATAAATGGAAAGGGTATTATTAGTCAGCACACTCTGATGGGAAGGTGAAATAGTTTCACGGGAAACGAATTAGGATTCAGCCCACTACGTTTAATCTATTGCCACACGATGGCGGCAACTGCATACAAATCAACTAGCTTTATGGTTTTCGATGGTTTATTTTTTAAACAAGAGATGAAATTGGATGGCCATGGTTTGTCCAGCAAGGCCATGCGAACAAACTGTACACATGGCTGAAGTGTTCAGCATGCGTGATTGATTATGATTTGTACATCTCATGTTTACTAAGCCTGACAATAAGCATTTTTTTACTCGGGAAATGTTTATGGCCAAGTAAAAGTCCTGTGGTTGTGAACATATTTAATTTCTAAATAACGTTTAAGCAGTATTACTTAGAAAGTAAAAATTGCTCGGAATATTTATTCTTCTCTATACATTAATATTATATTTGACAAATCATGCAAACGTTGCATTCATTCAACTAACTAGCTGAACATACCGGAATCTGACAGTATGACATGTTTGCTTTCCCCTTTGCTTTTCGCGCTTTTTGTCAGAGTACAATAATGTGTGCTTGTTTTCCCCGTATTCAGTCTTTCAGTGATATCAGGAGAACATACAAAAATGTATTCGCCCCACCCTGTTGGTCCCTGCCGGATAAACATAGTAAAGTATGTACTTAAAATATAATCTATGACAGTGTAACAGTAGATAATGTGATCAGCGTGCTAACAAAATATAATTTCAGACCCTTGGTATTGGTAAACTATGCTCCTAAGTAATTTAACACCGACGTTACCGCCTCTCTCTATCCCGGGCGTCCACGGTGTATGAATCTAGATCAAGAGGTTTACGGTTTCTGGATTGGCCAAAAATACTAACAGTGTCGTATTCAAAAACCAATCGACAGCGAATATGCTCAACATGAAGTGGAGTAGGCCAATTAAAAGTCACCACACATAGGAAATAAGCAGGATTGGTTGGGCTTAACATCTCTCACTTCCAAATCTGAAAGGCGCGGGGCTGTCAAACTTTTTACACTGTACAACAATTTACACAAAGTCAAATTACTTGACAGTTTTTACGTTAGCAAGATAAAATACCAAAGCACACATAATTTGGTTCGTTGGCAGTAGCCGAAGACTTTTGGACATTCTGGCAAACACCTTTTGTGGAAATCCGCAAATAATTGGATTAAGTAAAGCCTCTGGTATTTGTCTTGTGTTAGATAACTAATACTAGCTGTCTAAACCTACGGTTAACGACACTACCAGCACCAGCTGCAACTATTGGAGTTTACTTCTACAGCGTGCCAGTGGAAACGTTTTTTTTGTTAGACAATGTATTCTTAGTAGCAGGTTAGGGTTAACAATTGTTTATTTATTTTGGTGGCGCGTACGCGAGTTTGTTTGTTTTACTTTGTAAACTTCCAACAGTCTATCATATAAATGGACACTTATTATCGTTGTGAGACCACTGCTGGGCGAGATGGCAAACCTCAGCGTAAGAAAGGCCCCACCTCATCCCAGAGCAGTGCACTTGGCGCAGATAAACCCAAATTTGTAAGTATGAAATATGATCCACATTGTAGTAAAGTTTTAGCTATGTTTTTTCTGACAAGAATGACATAATCTTGCTAAAGCAGCTGTGCAGCGGTGCTGTAAACCCATCCCCTAAAAATCAGAGTACCATTATGCTAGCTTGTTTGACTCATTGGTGGATTTGTTGAAATGCAGATCAAGAGGTAGAGTGCCAGCATGATCACATACAGTTAAATTTCACCATGGCTAAGAAGTATTTGTCAACAATGAGATATGTCATTGTTGGGACAAGCTCTACCTGCCCAATAAACAATGCTATTTTGAAGCTGGCTATAATATAGACTTTGAAAGACATTGGAATGAATATGCTTGCATGCCTGAAAATGCACACCCCTAACCACAGCAACTTCTACTCCACTGGCAAGTTCTTTCATGACTGTGCACACAGAATGAGCAAAAGAGGCTCAAAGATTAGGACCTCTAAGTATTGCTGTCATTGTTATTATACAGTCTGTTTTTGGACCTTTTTGTATTTCAGCTTGACAACATATAACTTGTCATTCACAGCCGCTTCTTAGTCATAAGGACCATAGCTTGGCTTTGCTTGGCATGATGCAAGGCTAGAACACTCAGAACACTCTATGTATATTAGTCACAAGAAAGGAACGCGACATATAACTGGCTTTTTCCTTTCATAACGTTTCCTAAATGACAGAAGACTGGGATGGTTCCCCCACACACCACTCTGGCCAGTTCACTCAGACTCAAGTTAGAAGGTGAAATCAAAAAGTTATAATTAGCGCGGGATTTAGCCTTGCGGGACGCCGTAATCCTTGTGCTTCTTAATGGGCAGCCTCCCCACTGTGTTGTCTACACCAGTCCGCTTAGCAGAAAGCGTGGCATGGCACGTCACGTGACCAAACAAGACGAATAGCCTGGAGTTGACCTCCGGCTGAATAGAGCTGACTGACTGTAGCCTGGTTGGAGGCACTCTCCAAGAAGAGTTGCCTCCGAAAATCAGAGTGCCTTGAGGGGCATGGCGGAGAGATGGAGGGGAAAAAAAGAGCAGAAGTTATCCTAGCGTCCTCAAGAGTTTCGCAACCCTTCAAGAAAGTTTTCGGTTTCCCTTGAAATAGCTCCTCTTTCCCTGGTATTTTTCGAGGAGGTCTAGAGAACACAGCAGGCTGACTTTAACATACATCACCAGTGGATTGGCCTAAGAGGGGGTGAGACGTGGGAGGTTGGTAACCTTTGGGTTTACCTGACCAGGTCCCCACTTCTTCTTTATCTTATTACTCGGCCCACAACGCAACTCCTTATCAATCTTATTAATAGGCGTCAGTACAAATCGGTGTTATTTTTACAGAAAAAAATTGCAACCTTTTCACTGGCGGGTCCTGCATTAGCTGCAAGAAGACAGAGGCTGTGATTGTTCTGGCCTTCAGGTCCCATTAATAGGCGAAGGGTTCGCCACCCACGTGTCTGCTTTTGATTGTCTAGGCCATATCAAGTTTCCCTATTATCTGACTGTCGAGGTCCCGAGACGTTCGATGCTAATTAAGCACTGTGATTGACACCCAACGATTTGAGGAACTCCAAATTCAAACATAGCGGAGCGCTAGATACCACAACGTTGTATTTTTTTTTTTTTTTTAATCGGCCTGCCGAACGAGCGACATCGTCTCGCTATCGCTCGCAGGTTAAGTTGACTACCAGGTTTAATTGCTGCCTGTTGCTGTGAGCCCAGACCTCCCGGAGTCAACCTTCCTCATTGTAACCGTCTGTATCCGGTCACTGGCCTCTCCTTGTTGCTTTTCAAACGGTTTTGGAGGGAAATATATATATATAAAAAAAGTTTCCAGGCTGGAGAAACGTTACGGTTTTCTGTTAGGTCATGCTTGAGGTATTTCATGGGTGAATGGCCCAATAGGATGTGATGTAACCACACGTGCTTGATTTATGTTTCAAAAATGATTTCCTTTGCTCTGCTGCATGTCTCTCCTGGCAGGACTCTGGCTTTAGAACATTTCAGAAACTTTGGAATGAGGAGTGGAACACAGCTTGCGTTCGCTGGCTTTCCAACTGGCACATGTTCAGTGAGAAGTACAGGTCGTGCGTAGTTTCCTGTTGCAAGAAACAACATTTTGAATTTGACGCCTAAGCGTTGGCCTATTTTTTTTACCACTACTAGTTTAATAAATAAAATGACATTGGACCAGCATAAAGCCATTTGATAAGTTACTCTTAAAAACATCTGCATCGAATCTCAACAGTACTAAGTTCCTCCCGCCTAAATTGGTTTGTTTGCCTTGTAAGATGTAACGCTTTTGAGAAGGTTATTTGCACATTGGCCGTTGGCATGTTTTCATCCTGGGTAGCTTTTCCCACCCTGACCCTGGAGGCTTTGTCGCGGACTGGAAGTGACTTTATAAATCCACCAGGTGGCAGTATAATACCACATTATCAAAAAGGAGGACACGGCTGCTTGCCTGGCGCCACAGCTTCTCCTATTTGCTCTGGAGCCTGTTTTCAATGCTCAAAGAGCATGCTTTAGAAAATTGACACAAAGAGGACAGCAAATTGGTTTTAAGGTAAAGTGAAGGCCTAAATGTGCTTTTTTGGGATGGTGCGTTATAAGCCTATTCACAGCCTTTTACGGAACAAAGGGATATAAAGAAGACTAATACAACGGTTCCCGTCACTGTTAGCAAAGAAGACGAAAAAACGAAATCAATGTTTCTCTTTTGTGTCTGCCAGAGGTGTGAAAATGCCCTCCTCCAGTCTTTCATTAAGATAATTGATGTTTACCATCTTCTTCTCGCCGCATGCTGGGGGTTTGTCGTCATCAAGAGCCAAGGAAAAACAAGACATTCAAAAAGAGATGCTGCCTCACGCTCAGATCCTCCCAATGATTACCTGAGCCGGAGAGAGCCGCCGCTCTCCGGGGCTGTTTGGCTCCGGTGAAATGGTTCAGGCTATCAAGGGAAAGGAAAAGGGGAAACAGGAGGGGTTCATGTGACTGAAGTCGAGGACTGGAGGGGCGCACCGAGCTTTAAGCTCTCTCTGTGTCTCTCTCTGTGTCTCTCTCTGTCTCTCTCTCTCTCTCTCTCTCTCTCTCTCTCTCTCTCTCTCTCTCTCTCTCATTCTCTCTGCCCCCTTCTGTTTGTTTGTTTCATCTGTTCCACACACCGTACCCACCTCCCTAATTATAACCCGTCATCTCAATTAAGCCCAGGCAGTCACAGCGATGGAGAGCCCAAATTGACCAGGAGAGGTGGGGAGGAGGGATGGGTTTCGGAGGGGGGGTGTCTGTGGAGTAGGTGGGTACAGATGGGGGAGGGGGATTGGGGGGTAGCAGGTGTTCCTGTTAGCCTGTATCCCTGTGTAAGCACATTGTCCTGCTGTAGAGCAAGCCACACTCTGTCTCCCATCTGGCTGTGCCCAGTTGCCATCTCCCCACGGGCCGGCCTCCAACTGCTGGAGGAGCACCAGAACACGTAGCCACGGGTCAGCGCCACCCACGGGGATTACTTCCCATTAGCGCCCGGAGGACTGATTTAGTCCCAACCCACCCAGGGAGAAAAAACGTGGCAGGAGGAGCAGGAGGCGGAGGAGGAGGAGGAGGAGGAGATGATGTTTTGACTCTGTCTCCGTCCAGCCGTGAGAAGAAGGTGGGTGTTTCCTGTCTCAGTCCCCCTCCAGATGTTGTGACTGTGGCCAAGAGGGAAGAAGTCCCAGCAGCAGCAGCAGCAGCAGCAGCAGCAGCAGCAGCAGGAGGAGGAGGAGGAGGAGGAGGAGGAAGATGAATGAGTCTGATTGGTTGGTTTGTTATTGCCAAAAAGTAACGGCACATCTGGAGAGCCACCAGCTGGGGTCTCCTGGGTAATGTCCTTCCTCCCCCCTTCTCCCCCTCCTCCACGGTCCCTGCCTGTGACGAGGGCGGGGCCCCCAGGGGACTTTCTGCTCTTTTTCCCCACACGGTGTCCCACGTACCTGATCGAGTGGTTCGTGTGGACTTTCATCGGTCGTCGCGTTCGCCAGTCCTTCAGAAGTTTTGAGTCGGCGAGGTCCCTCTTCTCTTAGCCGAAGTGAGTGTGTGACATTTGTGTGCTGCGTTTGTCTGTATGTGCGTAACGCACAGCGTGCCGTACGCCACGGAACCAAGACGAGGCAGTCGAGGCGGCGAGGGCCGCGCTAGGTTATCCGAGAGAGAGAGAACCTAAGGAGAGGGAAAGTTGGAGAGCTTCCCGGTAATAAGAGACAATAAATCCGAGGGACTTACAGGTGAGGGTTGGAAAATGGGAGCGGGGTGTGCGGTCCTCATTGGTAGGCAGCGAGCGCGGCGGCATGGGGCTTATTGAACACCAGCCGTTCTGCAGAGAGGCAATTACAGGATCTGCCAAGTGTCTCCCCGGTTTATCACAACATGTCTGCCTGCTCTTTAATGGTGTAACCCCCCCCCACACACACACGCACACACACACATATGCACACACACACACTCACACACACACATACACTCACAAACACACAACCAAATGAAAAGGTTTTGACCCCGTAAGCTGGTAAAAAAAAAATCATAATTTCCATGTAAAATAATCTCCTAATAGGGTAAATCAATTGCTATGTTTTTAGTTTTTGGATTGTTTTTTTTTTATAATTAAGAGAAAAAAAGAATGACAAGAAAAGGTCTATTCTCATTCAGTGGCAGTTCGGCGATGCGGTTGACAATGTCCACAGGAGCTCAGAGTAACAGCAGAGCTGGCAGGATGTAGACATGCACCTGGCATCTCGCACTGGTCTTCATCTGGCTCCGTCTCTTCCTCTTCCATCTCAGCTGGACATTGTAGCCGCGAACATGACTGGCATGACGAGCACCCAAACTCCACACCACTTCTCTTCCTCCTCCTCCTCCTTCGCTCGCCGCTCCGACACCCCTTCCGCCGGATCCCACCTTCTTTCCCTGATCCGTCCGTCGGATTCTCACTCGCGGGTTGCCGCGGCAACGGATAGTAGCCGTGGCCCTGAAATAGGTTGTTATCAATAAACGTCAGGTGCATGCTCCGTTGCCGCGGTAACCGGTGCGGGTCTCCGGGATGCGTTAGATTGTCTGGGGGCCGTCGTCCTACCCGAGGCCAGCGCAGGCGCCTCCACTGTTGTCCTTGGAGAAGTCCAGAGCTATCTGGGAGAAGACCAAAAAAACAACAAAAAAAAACAAGTGTTGTGCGGTTTTAGTTTTTTAGGTCAGGTCGAAGAGGGGAAGTTGGCTGCGGGCGTTTGGCCTGTTGAGTTTTCACTTAAACATCCCATGTAGGCTACGCTGTGGAGAGGCTCGGTGAAATAAAGGTTGAACGAAGGACGCATTTTTTTCCCTGCGTTGTGCGTGCGTGTGTGTGTGTGTTATGCGTGTTTGTTATGCGTGTGTGCGTGTGTATGTGTGTGCTGTGAATGATGAGTACAGTGTCAGCGGACGGTGTTTGACTGCAGGGTCCTCCAAGGTTAAGACAGCCGTCCAGCAGGTGAGGCCTGGTGGGGACTAATGGAGTGTGGTTGACATGATTAGAGGCCTGGGCCTCCACGCCAGAGTGCCACGCTACGCACAGATTGATTTTAATTGGCTGCTGCTGCAAGTACAAGGCAACGCAGAGTACTCAATCTGTTTGCCATTCATATGCGCCTGTCTCACCGACCTTCATAGCACAAAGACACATTCCTTTTTTTTCTCCTTCTTCCTCTTTCTTTCTCTCTCCCTCTCTCTCTCTCTCTCTCTCTCTCTCTCTCTCCCCCCCCTCTTGCTACCTCCCACCGTTGTTTCAATGCGCCTCCAATGTTCTTTTGAATTGACCTTGATCTTCCCACAATCTGCCCAGCTTGTTGTAGTGGCTGCTTTTGGAGGGAGCTAATTGAAAGATGTGTTATCTTGGTTTAATTAGAAGGGACACCGCGATAAGAGACTAGGGGTGAAATGAATCCACTGTTGTATACAAATTGCCCCCAGGTGTCTCGCCTATTCTCTCTTTTTTTTGGGGGGGGGGGGGATTATCAATTAAGAGAAGATATGACTCATGTTGATTAGCCCTTGCAGTAGTAAACAGAGCCACGTTCAGATACAGCAGTCAGAGATGGACCGGGACTAGTTTGTCGGCCAGGGGGCCGTCCTTATCTGTCCCTATTCAACGCGTCACTAAGGAGACCGCGTGCTCCGTCCATGACGGTGCCTGTGCGTCAATCGATCGTTGTCCAATCAAGAACGATCGGATTCATTTAATAAGGTCACGTCATTAAGCCTCACTCCCTCGAATATTATCGATATAAAAAACGAAGCTTTATTTGTGTGTGTGGTTTGACGATAGGCTGCCTGTAGGCTCGTAAGCAGGCTAGCTGCTGTTAGAAGTCGTTGCCGTTTAGTTGGTAACGCTTTGGCTAGAGACACAACCAACGCTGCCCTAGTTCTTCACCGACTTGACTGTGTTTGTGAAATTGCATTCTGGGTGCAGGCTTTTGATCAAGGTGGAGGGAACTGAACAGGCATTGACTTGAAACCAGAATGTAAACATTAGCGGGGGCAAAACAAGTGTGAAATTACGTGAGAATGTTTTTTTTTTGGTTCGGAGGCACTGGGAAGCCAGTGGCTCGAGCTCTTCTCAGTGGGGATATTTGGCAGGAATTGAACAGAGAGGTGTGCCATGTTTATTTAAGTTGAGTGATTTGCTGTAATGGGGTCCTTGACTCTTTGCATTATAGAGTACTGGGTGTGTTAGAGAAATCCACTCGCTCTGCAAATGGGATGTGAGAGGGGCAGTGTCATTAACACCAGTGTGTGTGTGTGTGCGTGCGTGCGTGCGTGTGTGCGTGCGTGCGTGCGTGCGCGTGCGTGCGCAATGGGTGACTCGGTGACCTTACCTGTACCGCAATAATGACGTATTATTAATGTGATTTATAATAAGACGTCATCCCATTTGAATGGATAACATTACCTGTGGTCATAATTCATTCAGAAAGCAAGTACAGCGTGCCGGAGATTGTGCCGTCATCAGCTGTTCTAGGTTACAGTAAGTAGGCGAGCTATTTGTCATAAGTGGTCATTAGGGGCGGCTAATGTTAGCCTAAACAAAGAAACGAGGGGGAATAAACAATGAAATAAAAACCTCCCAGCTGCCTCGCTCACTTCCTCCGCCGAGGCCACAGCACGACGCTGTTGTAAACGGCCGTCTGTGCACCGATCCGCCGGCAGCACGCTCCATGTGGATTATTGCGTTGTTGTTTGGTTTCGATGAGTGGAGCGCCAGTGCAACGTTTAGCTTTATCGGTCAACATTGCTATTTGCTAAAACGACCCGTTCGAGCGGGTCGCGGGCTCCGAGCCGGCGGCGCCAGCGTCCAGCCCGTCAGCGACACTCCGGTCACCGTGGGAGGCCGCGGGGTGGGGGTTGGTGCTCCCCTCCCAGCACGCCGTCTCCCCCAGGAGCCATGTGTCTCACTCCGCGCTCCCAAGCAGCCCTGCCGGCCCATATTGTCTCTGCGTTGCCGTGTTGGCGGAGAGTTAGGGCTCCGGCTGGCTCGTTGAACCAGTGACATATCTCTCCCCCCTCCTGGAGGTGAAGGAGGAGGAGGAGCCGTAGAATCTGGGCGTGTAGAACAGGCCGCAGAACCCAGCGCGGCGCTGATAGATTGGCCACCTGTCCTGGGCCCCATGTGCTCTGTCTTCGACCGACCTTCACACACAGGTCTTTGCCCCTGATTGCAAAGCTTTTGTGTGTGTGTATCTGACTGCATACAAGTGTGTGTGTGTGTGTGTGTGTGTGTGTGTGTGTGTGTGTGTGTGTGTGTGTGTGTGTGTGTGTGTGTGTGTGTGTGTGTGTGTGTGTGTGGTGTGTGTGTGTGTGTGTGTGTGTG